>VMDR010013369.1:0-25090 GCA_007922815.1 Macrotus californicus | reverse complement strand
AATGTTTTACAGTTTATCCATGTTGCCAGTTAAGTATCTAATTTATTGCTTCTCGCTGCTATAAGGTATTCCATAGTATGTGATCCATATATGCACCTAAAGTTTGTGTGTGTGTATTGGGTTGGCCATAAAGTCCGCTTAGTTTTTTCTGTAAAATAAAAGACACATTTTTTCACTTGCACCAATAACTTTATTGATTTGGATGTTTTGAGTATGTTGGCCATCTTCTACCATTGGCTTCTAGTGGGTAGAGGCCAGGGGTGCTGCTACATCTTCCATCTTCCAATGCATTAGACAGCTCCCCAGCAAAGAATTATTTGGCCAAAACGTCAATAGTACCAAGAAACTTTGCAAACCACTTTTGACACACTCAGTCAGTCACAGCACCTTCTGCATACACTGTACAAATCTTTTTTTTCTGCATTTCCATTGCATTTTTACCTTTCTTGAAATAATTAAGCATAATATACCAAAAATGTTGCATATTTCCTTCCATCTTAAATATTAAAGTAGCTGAACAAAAATTTACCAAGTCTATGTTTTTTTAATGCACACTGCTATGGCAGCTGTCACAACACAATCTAACAAAATTGTTTTGAAAGAAGTTGAAGACAACTAAGCACTACTAGAGCCATCACAGGAAAAAACCACATGAACTTTTTGGCCAACCCAATACATGTACAGACATATATATTTATATATAATGTAAACAGAGACATATCAACATAAAAAAGATATCAACATATTATATATGTATATGTTCATATATTACATTCATGTATTATATCATATATGTCTTATATGTTTATAAAGAGAGAGAATTAGGAGAATGTGGAGCATAGCAAAACTAATAAAGTAAAATTTAAGAGAGTGCACATTTTTAAAAAATAGCAGATGAATTAAAATATTTTCTTCATCTGTTAGATTCATGGGTACTTAAACTTTGGCCTAAAATGTAAAAAGTGTTGTATCTTAACTTCAAGGGAAGCAAAACGACTATGCCCAAAGAACTGTTGTGAGAGAGAATAGAAGTGGCTCCTCTGCTGGAGAAGACCCAATGTCACAGATGCAGTGGGACCATAGAACACACTGCCTCATGGATGCTGAGAGTGGAGATAAGTGAGGTTCTCCTATACATGTATTTTTCTATCATCACATGGTTGTAACTTTCTCACGTAGGTCTTTATAAAAAGCGGATTCTATTTTTGCAAGTAGTAAAAGAGGGTAAGGCAATTTTTCCACCGTCACTTTCAAGGCGCCAAGTTTCTAACACCATATGTGTAATGCACTTTGTGCAAACAATACGTCACGCACTCATGTGTGCACACGTGTGTGGAAAATGGAAAACAATCCCTGAAATTATATAACATAAAATATTTGGTTACATTAGCTTCAGCTGAGGTTTTTTTCACTTGAATCTGAAACAGCTTTGAACAACAGAGATGTGAAATATTTCTAAGATGAGGCCACAACAAAACATATTTTGTGTGTTATTGCCTCGCCAGACCAATTAGAAGGAAGAAACTGGGAAAATAATTAAAAGTCTACAGAATAGTCAGGCCGGAGATAAAATAAAGCTCATAGAAGGACTTCAGTGTTGGCATTTCTGTTTTACAAATAAAAAAAACTGTGGCTAATTAGCGTTAAGTAACTTTCTCCGAAATTTCATTTAGGGAGGAGAGGATCTAAAATTTATATTTCACTCCATCTGCCTATTCTTAAACTCAGCCTTCGCCGGGTCAACCAGGGACTGGCAGACTTATTCTCTAAAGGGCCAGCCAGACATGGGCCTCATGAGCTGGGCAGCCCAGGCTCTCCTGTCACAACCTCGCCCCCTCCCTATAGGGCGAAAGGGGCCACAGACAACACGTAAACAAACAAGCACAGCGCTATTTCAATACAGTGCTGTTCACGGGCACAATTTTAACTTCATAAAATGTTCACGTCATGAAATATTATTTCCCCTCAACTTTTGCAACCATTTCAGAGAGAACATATGCCATGTGCTCATGTGCTGGAAGCACAGAAAAGGTGGCAGACGGGGTCTGGCCATGAGCTGCAGTTTCTCAGCCTCTACACTGCACTTTACTACACCAAGCAGTCAGAGAGGGGTTGACATCTGTACTTTAGTGGGGAAATGCCGCAATGAGAGCATTTTACCTTAAGAACATAGATGGCAGTGATTTTATGGCACCAAAAGTAGAAACCAAGAGAGAAATGGATGCAAAACCAGAATTCAAGATAGGAGTTAGCAGTGGTAAATATTTATTTGAGAGTCATTTCCACGAGTTACATCTCAGGCGGAAATAGTAGTTGAAAATGGGACTTTGGAAAGAGTGGTGGGAGGGTATGGAGGAGGAATAGAATGTCCCGTGTGCATGGAGGTATCGGTGAAAAGGACAGAATCAACTGAACAAATTCGTTGGAATAGGGGAGGAGATAATTTCGTGAAAGAGGAGCAGGGCAAATAAACACAAGAGGAAGTGGAAAAATCCATAGCTCCACTTAGCAGTTAAGTAGGTAGGCAATGACTTCTGGAAGAACAGTCACTACAGCAAGGTGGGAGGGGGGGTCACAGGGGTTTAAAAGGCAGAAGATCCGACTTTCCATTGGAAATGAACTTTTTGAAAGGAGACACCCCATTTAAGTTATCTCAAAATTCAAAGCTCAATGAATGCGTCTTTTACTGAGACCTTTATATTTCATAGGTAAGTACCATCAGCAATGAACCATGACAGACAATGGTGTTTACGCTCAGACCCGAAGTCGCTGCGAACATTGACAAACTGGGAAAAGCGTGGTTGTCATATTCTGGGGCTTCTGTGAGTTTTTACCTATTTATTAGAATTTTGTCACATAATTGCAACTCTTAGTTCATTGTGCTTTAATACATGTAGCATTTGTATAATTTGGAGCTTGAAGTGAATCTACCACTCTTCCAGCTTTAAAAGTCTCGCTGATTCAAATTCTGGCCCTTAGGTCTCTTTGCATAGAGAATGATGATGGATGAATAGTAGCTTCCAGGATGATATTTTCTCACAAAGAGAAGTTGGAGAGAAGGAAAGCATGGAATGGGGAAATACACCTCCTCCAGAGTAGAGAAAGTTTCTAAAAGAAAATACAATCTATGAATGTAGGGACAAATTGTTTCTAATTTAGGGCCCCAAAAGGAAAATATCAACAAGATGTTAATTTAAGAAATAATTACCAAGATATTGGGAGGATTCAGAGAACATTCAAGGCATGGTTAGCAAAAGCAAGAAGCTGTTTTGACGCTGAGGAATGAAGGCACAAGAGGGTAAAATAGTTCCCCAAGTTCAGCGATGCCAGAGGCTCTGGGGGAGGGTCAGGGCCCAGGAGCTCCAATCGTAGTGGGGCAGATACTCCTGGGGATTCAGTCCTCCTAGAACAAGCCCTGCAACCTGAGAGTTAGCTGTTCTTAGGCATTTAACACAATGGCTATAGACACGACCTTTGCCTGTGAAATGTTGGCAGATGTTGCATATCAGATCTCTGAACGTATTTCCACCAAACGGTTTATGAATTTGATCCACGTACATTTGAACATATTATGATAAAGACATATCGTTTGCTCTTTTCTGGATTAAGGTACCTACTGAGTTTTTTATTTCATAAAATACTCATTTCTCCTTCTATAACCTTCAGAAACCAAAATTCTCTGTGACCTATATTACATATTTATAACCAAGTTTAATATGTGTATTGACTCAATTTAAGAATATTGCCCTCAACATCAGTGACATACTGTTTGGAATGAAAAACAAAACTGAATTCTATTAAGCCGATTTATGTTTATCTTTCTTCACTTATATCACCTCCATTTAACTACCTTGAATAAGATTAGTTTGCTGAGCCACTAGGGGCCAATTCCTATGTGCATTATAGTATTTTCCCAGCCACCATGGAGGACGCTAATTAGAAAACCACATCTTAGCATAGGATGCCTACCTTCAGTTTGTAGGGAATGAAGTCATCTACAAACAAATATACTGGAATTCAGAATAGAGAAAGATGGGAGGAAAAACAATAAAGTGACAACTTCACAGTAGATGTGGCCTTGGAGCTCAGCGTTTAAGAATGAGCTATGCAGAGTGACAGGATATTTTCCCAATACAGGGAGCAGAGCAGAAGCTTCCCTCCAACTGCAATAACTGAAAATAAGCAGACCCCGGGTACAGCCAACACCACCATAAACAAAAATGAATCGGCAGTGATGCAGTCCTTGGGATGGATTGCTCTCTGGGGAAATACCATTCTATCAGATTCTGTAATCACGGGCAAAGTGGCCATATTAAACTTTTAATAATGCAGAGTAAGCACTTTGCCCTAATATGCTGTGACCACAGAATTTGTAGCAATTCATAAAACACACTACGTGATCATCTCCCCAATAAATCCCTTCTAAAGCCTTTGAACCTGACATATTTTTAGCCAGTCTGGAACAGCAGCAGTTATGTGTTACTCTCCTGGCATCTTGAGAAAATAGAAGTGAATTTACATTGAAAATGAAGGTGCAAGTTCTTATAAATAGCTGCAAACTCAGGTGTCACAAGCCAGTCCTTAAACTGTGAAGGGAAGGAAGACTGACATCTGAAAAAAGAAGTAGAAAGAAGAAACAGAACTTCAAAAAAATATTGCTTAAATGATGCTCCGCTTCAACAGTCAGCCAACTTGTTTTCTTACCACCGTGGAAGGAAAAGTTTTTAAAAATACATAGGGAGCTAAGAATATATACTCAGTATTTGTTAACTCTATTTGTACTATTTTATTTGGTATTTACTGTTCTGACTACTTCATCAATATATGTTTGGCAACAGTGTGGACCTTGTCTGATATGACCTGTCACAGGAAAATTCTGAATATTGATTTCCGTTCCAGAACCACGCCCTCATGAGACTAACTGAGGCCTCTGTGGAAGGTGCATCAGGGGCCCACTTATTGCATTGCTGCTTCCTACCCTTGAAGAATGGTTCTCAAGAGCACTCACAATTAAACGTCATGAGCACAAATATCAGTGTGTCAGAGCCCGTATCACAGAGAACCCAACCTAAGACGAGTGCCCAATTTTTTCCAAGTTGATCTGTGGATTCAATAAATCCCAATAGAAGCCATTTTCAGAGGAAACTGATGAGTTAATTCTAAAAATCTGTACAAAAATGACTAGAATTAGAATAGCCAATTTAGGGAAGACAAGTTCCAGGACTTCTGCTATTCGATTTCAGGATTTACTCCATAAACCAAAGTAACCAAGACACGGTGGTACTGGTGTGGGATCAGACACACAGACAATGGAATGGAATTAAGAGACTAGAAATTGAACCATACACAGAGTGAACTGGTTTTTGACCAAAGCAAGTCAGAGGAAGAGAAGGTCTAGACTCATACAGAGGAGATTTGTGGTAAGATGAAGTACAAATTCCTGAAACAGGTCCCTAGGAGTGATGACAGATGAGGCTACTACTACTTCTGTAACTTGGCTACTGAACCCACGTGTTTTACTCATTTAAGGCCACTGAATTAGGACGTATACTCTCCCCTGGTTGGATAGAGCACCATTCTTGTAGCATAAGATTTCAAAGTGGGAACCTCAACTGGGCCTTCTAAAGACCATTCCTTCTCTCTGTCAAGGTGGATCTATACTTCTGTGGAATATTGCAAGAGAAAGGACCAATGAATCTTCTGGTCATGTGCTCACTGCCTTACCATACTGGCTCTTATGAAGGCCAACCTCCAAAATACTGCCCATTGGTTTTTATTTCCATGTGTTCACCTTCTGCTGCAGTCTTCTCTCACACTGAACGGGGCTAACCTGTACAAGCAACAGAATACTGTGAAAACAACAGTGTGTGACTTCCAGAGCTATTCCATTTAACATGCTTCTTCCACTTTGCTCCCTCCTAGGTCTTTGTTCTGGGGAAAGCATTTGTTAAGTTTTAAAGAAGCACAAGAAGCCTTATAACTGGATCCATGCGATAAGAAATTGAGACCCCTACCAGAAAAAAGAAGCAGTTAACTTGCCATGTAAGTGAGGGAGACATCTTGAAAATGACTCTCCAGATCCAATCAATTCTTCAGATGTCTGTAGCCCCAGCTGACAGGTTGAGCACAACTTCTGTTGGCCCAGACTCCCAACCCAGTGAAACTGTGCAATAAAATAAATGGTTATTATTTTAAGCCACTAAATTTAGGGGCATTTTATACAGCAGTAGATAACTAATGAGCTATAAAGTTGGACCCTTAAGAAAATGCAATGTGTAATTCCATGTGTGAACCAGTGTATTTATCTATTTTTCATCTAGTTCTGTCCATGTTATATTAATATATCTTATAATCCTGTTATTGGAATGATAGACATTTAGGTTTTACATATCTTCTTCAAGAATTAAGCATTTTATGGTTCTGAAAGGTTCCTACTTACCTTTTGTTATACCGTTTAAGTCAACTTGGCCTGATATTAACAACACTGTGCTATATTTGTTATGCTGAGGGTTTGTTTAGGATGTAGCTCCATCTTTTTACATACAGCCTGGTCGTGTTTTTGCTGATTCCTCAGACCATCAAATAGTTAGGTCTTGCTTTTTTATTTAGTTTGACAATCTCTGTCTTTTAATTACAGTATTCTCAATATTATATCTTCTTTATAGAATTTTTAGATGTATCTATCCCTTCATATTAATTTTAAAAGTTTTCCTAGGGATGACAATGTGTATCTTAACTTGCAACTAAGTTTGTCTAGACTTAATATTGTACAATTGCAAGTAAAATGTTAGAGTAGACCACATTTTCTGACTACTTTGGTTATCCACTACTTTTTTGAAATTTTATGCTTTGCAGTATGTCATATATTTAGTATAACTTATGCTACCTTTTTCAAAGTATTCTGACTCTTTTGGCAGGCAGTTAGATTATTGACAGAGATTTTTAGATTACTGAGAGAGATTTTTCATCCTTCCAGGCTTGGTTATATTCTTTGTTAGGGCAATTCTATTGCCATTTAGTACTTAGCTTTGGAGTAGATCCTTGCTGTAGTAAGAGTGATGTCCTTACTTCTAACGTGTGACCTTTCTAGGACCTACATTGTATGCCCAAGGTGATCAGTGAGGTCTTGCCTTTCTAGTTGCTCTGTCACTTCCTCTCAGAACTGCACATTTGCCGGTCACAGTACTGCACACCTTCTTGTATCACCATTCGGCTTTCAGCCCCACAGGAGGGTATCTCTGCTAGCCCTCGAGGAATCTCACCTTGTGCATGTACAGCCTAGCTCTCCGCCAAAGATTCACAAGGAACAATCACACAGATGCCTGAAGTGCTCCATCTGTACAGCTTTCTCCATTTTGATGCATGAATTCACAATGCTTCAGCATTTTGAAGCAGTCCACTCTACTACTTAAGCCTCATCTTGGGAAAACAGGGCTGTTTAGCCTCCACTACACTGTTCTCTGGCAGCAAATATCAGTAGTTGATCCTCTACTTTTAAGAAAGTAACATGTCCTTCAAGTCTTATTTTAATTGCTATAAAACCTATCTGCATCCCTACTACCAAGGATCACCAACAGATATCCAAATATTCTTTTTGTGGAAATCTCAATAACCTACAGTATCAGGGATGTCAAACTCATTTTCACCGGGGGCTACATCACCTCGCAGTTGCCTTCAAAGGGCAGAATATAATTTCAACTCCTTAACAGTTCAGGAGTAGTTACATTTATATACAGTCCTAAAATTATTTCAGCCCTTTAAAGGCAACCACGAGGTTGATGTGGCCCTCAGTGAAAATGAGTTTGACACCCCTGCAGTCAGTACCTGGTCTTGGGTATGAATGTGTTCTTGCTTAATTTTCCTTGTTTTGAGCAAGTTCCTTGAGGGTAGGCATATTTGTGATAATAAAATGGAAGGGGCATGGGATTCAGTTTTTGGAGCTCACAGGTTTTCTAGTTCTAACACATTTTTAAAATTTTTTTCTAACCTCTTTGAATAGCCAATCTCAAATTTATAAAAGTTTTCTAAGACCAACTACCCATTCTACAAGGTAAAAGAGACCAATGAAATTGTAACCAATGAAGGATCCACAAAAGTATCAAGTATTGTGGGTAGGTCAACATCATCTTTATATTCTTAATTATTCGAATGCCTCAGAAGGTAAAATTTTATAGTAAGTCTTTTTTTAATGATGGTGAAAATGGGTCACTACTTGAAATATTTAAATACATACAAGATTCATGACATTGAACGGTAATGGTTACTACTAAAATAAATTCAATTTTTCTTGTTTATATAAAAAATATTTAACCTTGAAGAAAAATAGAAAACTAAAATGTTGAATAACTAGCTTTCCTTGAACAAATGAAGAATCAGAGATGTCACCTGAGAAAAGACTATACTTCTATAATGCTACTCTTATACAAGAAGCCATAATCAGTGGTCAAAAACATTTTTTGGAATCTTTGTCATAAAATAGATTATTGGATTGTTTTGTTAATATAACCCCTTCTTATGCAGTTTTCTGTGGATACTAAGACTATCCTCAGATATGTTTATAATATTTGGGGGCTCACAAAAAATATCATTCCAGTGAAAATAGCAAACTTGGCACCAGCCAAAATGAGGAAAAGGAGTAAACCTAAGTATCATCAGGAAATTTAATCCTTTCTTAATGTACTAGAGAATAAGGATACTTCTTCAAATCTTTAATGGAGGGCTTTTAGAGGATTTGCTTCACACAAGGAATACAACACTCTAAAAGTTCACATAGTTTACTTTCAATAGTAGCTCTTATACGGTTATGTTCATGTAATGGGCTTTCGTCATAACAGCATAACAAGGAAGCATAGCTCCACTGGAGAAGAAACCTGGACACAGTTGAATGCGAGGCGGCAAATCCATTTTATAAAAGTAATTAAGAATGCCTAACAGGTTTAGTAAACACACTGGAATTGGTAGAATACAGTCAGAACACAATTGTATTTATCCACCACCAGGACCTTCAAATATGTTCTATGAGATTTCCAGTCCCTCTTCCTGGATATCTTGGAGAGTTAGTTTGCTTTTCTGATAACTTCTGGATATTAGAAGAGTGTCATTTTTCAGGATGAAAAAGTCTAGTATAATCTGAATCAAAACTAATCTCTCATAAAATTCAAACATTTTCATCTTACTCTAGTTCAAGATTAACCAAATGTTTGGGAACGAACAAAAGGAAAGCAGGATGTTGAGGTGGTCTCTCTCCACTCAACAGATGTTGAGAGGCAAAGAAGAGAATGAGAAGGAAATGAGCAATGTCCTTTTGCTAAGTCAGTGCTGGTCGTAGTTCCCTGTTGTCCGCGGATCAGAGATGTAGTTGTTGGCTCTTGCGTGGATGCACATTGGAGGATTCTTGGAGAACTCCCAGGAATCTTCACTCTGCACCACCCTGACATCATGCACTATGTGGCTGAGCTCACTCAAATTCTCCAGTCACTTCACCTCAACATCTTACCCCTGTTCCTCTCACCTCAACACTCGGAGTCCTTTAAATATGACTCAGTCATATACACACACACATGCACTCACTAACAAGCATCTTTGTTCTGCCAAATCTCCAAGGGTAGAGATCATTTCCACTGCTGCTTTCTTCCCTTCCTCTGCTATCATCAGATGTGTGCTAGCCTTAATTCTCTTAGGCTTCGTGGGCAAGGAAAACTCATCCTTAGGCACATTCTCAAGAATTTCCCTGCATGTAGCTCTAGTAGATGCAGTCTTAGTCATTTCTATAGCTCAGCTATGGTGTGAGTCACTAGTCTCCCCTGTTACAGGTGATTCCATCTCTATGAGTGTTCTTCCTTTGACCCTAGTCTCTTGACCTGAGACAAAGGAAAACACAGCCCTTCACTAACAGAAATGGGAGAGGAGTGCACAAAACCCCTGTATTTTATGTATTCTCTGCAAGGACACCTCTTTGGAAAACCCCTCTATTTTCTTCATATATTTAGAAGATAGCTGTTTTCTACATGGAGAATTTGGCTGCGTCTTCAATGAGCCCAAAGGGGAGATGTTGGCAGACCCTCTTGTTAAAAAGGAGGAATACTTTGAACAATTTACTGAAATTGAGGGGACAGTGGCCAAACTCTAGAAATAAAGGTCACACCTCTCATTCTATTACATGTGTCTATGAAAATCACTGTTTCTGTTTCTAGTTTGCGAGAATCAAAGACAGATTTACCATGAAATTAGTGATGTTCATGCTTCAGTCCTTTTTGTACTTTGGCCCCTTCTAAGGCCCTATCCCTAAGTGTGAAATTGTAACTTCCTGTTCTGTTGCTTAGCAATAGCACCAAAATTGTGTGAAATTGAAGTTCCCAAAGTCTTGTTTTGCCTTTATTTAGAAGGATATATTTGTAAAGTATTTAGAGCAAAAAATAAAATCATCCACTCTGCACCAATCCTGATTCTAAATTTTGTCTCTCTCTAACCAACTGCCCCCTCCAAAATCCTACCTATATATGAGTGTTTAACTCTTATGGACTGTAGAGCATGACCTAATGTAATAATGAATTGTGGGACTTGATCTAAATACAAAATAATTTACTGTGATATAAATTTAGATAGATATGCCACCCCTTTAAGATCTCAGTGCCTTAAGAAATATGGTATGGCACTCCAAATAGGAAACTAATGCCATGAATACTTTAGTGGAGAAATAAACTAAATTTGACATTTTGAAGGAAGGGTTGGCATGACAAGTGTTTGACATATCTAATATCATAGGCATTCAATAAAGTTAACTAAATTAGGTGACACATAGGAGAACTACTAGGATATTGATCACAATGTGACAAAATGAGGGGACATAGATATCAGTTATCTGATTTTAAATGTCTGCCTGCTGTTTTGACACTGAGGAGATCCTGAGTGTGCACCTGTTGCTGGCCGACCTCAGCCAGCCCGTAGGTCCCAGCATCCCTCCGCACCCTCTACCTCCATGGGTCTGATATAGCAACAGAGTTAACTTTGCCAACAATATTTGGTAGTGACCTCCTGAGCACTGAGTAAATATGGCACTTTTCTGTTCCAGCTGCCTCTCGATTCCATCTAAATGCATGTCGTGGTCAATTAACAATGCTGTCATCAGTACTGCAGTGAGGTGATGGCATTTATTGCATGTACCTGCCATTCACGCATGAGCATGAGCAGATGTGCTGACTGATAACGATTCTCATTGTTACATGGTTCTACATCAATGTATCGAGATACGCCCTACAGTATGTCTTGGCATTTTTAAAATACATTTTGTACAATAATCTGAAAGACACCCAACATCACTGTTTGGTGTATTCATTTTAAAACATGTGCCACACTCAGCAGCACATCATAGCAAACAATGATTGGAATGAAAATAACTGAATAGGGCTTTTTCTTTCCCCATTTCTAATTCCTCAGCCTCAATGTGTAAAATGTAATGCGATGTATTATTTATCAACCGCAGTGCAGTGCCGCCTGCAAATGTCACTCAATGAGATTACCATATATATGGCTGTACATCAAACTGTTTCTATGTGGTTTGAGATTATCCAGCATTATGGAAATGTGAGTAACGAGAGTTAAGGCAAATAAGAAACTTTCAGTCCAACAGTAGAAAGGGAGAAGAAATTTTCCCCATGACAAATGTGCTGAAAGGAGCCCTTGGGAGGAGAAAAGGCTTCTTTTAGCTGCCACACCAGAGCTGACAGAGCCCCTGGCAGTCCGAGTTCACCAACAGGCATCGCAGCCGAGCTCCGAGAGGCCACTGCCTCTCACTGTGACATTAGCCATGCACACTTCAATAGCTGTGTCACGGTGTCAAGTCAGGGGCACAAGAGACTCCTAGGATAGACTCCTGAGATCAGAGAGAGATTGGTGCTTTCCTTCCGTTGGTTAATGGGATTTTTTTTCTCTTTGTTTAATATTTCAGCGTATAATCACATAGGAGGGATGAAAGAAACTAATGTATTTAAGACCTACTATGCTTCAGGCACTGGACTTAGTACTTAATGCATATTAATGCATTTTATCACATATCTACTCTCTTGAATACCTTTATATGTATTTAAATCTATATTTTTATAGATGAAGAAACTGTGCAGAAAGCTGAGGCAATTTCCCTGAGGTCACCCAGAATTCGAATGTAGGGCGATTTTTCTTCAAATTGTTTCTTTTTCTACTACATTCCTTCAACTCATGATGAAAAACTGCATTTTTTCCAGTTATGTGTTATATTTGCTTTTATCTCCATAAATCTCCTCAACTCTCCACTTTCTACCACCTCCTAAAAAGTAAGACCATTTTCTCACTGTGTTTTATAAGTTTGAGCTATTTTTAAATGAAATATAAATTAGACACTTTTCTATAATTAGGCCATATTCACATTTGACATTTTCTTTTTATTTTTAAGATTTTATTTATTTATTTTTAGAGAGAGAGGAATTGGGGGGAGAGAAAGAGAGGACAGAAACATCAATGTGCGGTTGCCTCTCACATGCCCCCTACTGGGGACCTGGCCCACAACCCAGACATGTGCACTGACTGGGAATCGAACCGTGACCCTTTGGTTCGCAGGCCAGTGCTCTGTCCACTGAGCCACACCAGCCAGGCACATTTGGTATTTTCCAAATATTTCCTTCTCTATGCTCTTAGGATAACTAGAAATAATGGTTAGATTGGCTGATCTCTCTGTTCACCTAAGGCTTCATTCTTTATGTTCCAGAGAAACAGCAGGACCTCAGGGCCAGGGTCATCCCCCATGATTATCTGGGGGATACTAACCCTAGAAACCCACTTCCCCTTGCAGAGGCTGAACATCAGTAACAGTGTTTATCATGCTAGCTGTCTCCTTCTACTTAAAGATCTCTTCCTCTGCTTGTAGCTCTCCATGTCCAAGGGCTGACTGGCACACATTCTCTTAGCTCTGGCCACAGTCTCTATCCTTTCAAATCATTCCCTGACTCCTGCTCAATGAGTCACCACAACACATAGAGGAAATCTTGTATCTTTAGGCCTCACTGTGGCACCAGATATATATATACATATTCTAACCACATTTACAATGGAGGCTGCAAATACATTATTTTAATAAAAATAACCAATCTCTATTAAGTACTTACTCTATGCCAGTCATTATTTTAAGTGCCCTGCATGAATAAAATCATTTAATCCTCAAAACAACATTGTAATGTAGGTATCAAGATTACTTCCATTCCAGAAAGGTGAAGTTACATAGCTTGGAAGGATACCACATGCAAAGTGGCCGAGCTTGCTTAAGGTGACGTGTTTTAGTAAGTAGCAGGGTTAGGATTTACAACTGGATGAAACAGCTGTGGGACATCACACAGTGGAATACTACTTGGCTGTAAGAAGGAGGAACATCTTACCTTTTGAGAGAGCGTGGATGGACCTGGAGATTATTATGCTAAGTAAAACAAGCCAGTCAGAGAAAGACACGTACCATATGATCTCATTTATACGTGGAATCTAATGAACAAAATAAACTAACAAACAAAATAGTAACAGAGGCATGAACACATGGAGCAGACTAACAGTCATCAGAGGGGGGAGGGAGGAGAATTGGATGAAAGAAGGAGAAGGGGTTAAGCAAAAGATGCATATATGACACATAGACACAGACAACAGTGCAGTGATAGCTGGAGGGAAAGGGACATAGGGGGAGTAGAGGTGGGCAAAGCAGGGATGGGTGGGGATGGGAAGAGACTTTGCTTTGGGCCGTGGGTGCACGGTGCAGTGTGCGGATGGTGTTTTGTTGAGTTGTACACTTGAAACATGTATACTTTTGTGAAACAGTGTTACCTCAATAAATTCAATTAAATAAATAAATAAATCCAGTCCAGTATGCTTAACCATCACATCACATAGCATGTATTACATAGCAACTACTTTTAAAAAATTATTTAGTAAACCATCACATTTTCTGAGATGTAAGTCCACTAACTAACTGTGTTTCATCTCTATTATTTGGATGAAGAATCTGAGGCTTGGATTTTATCTAAGTTCACAGTGACTGAGTAGCAGAATGAAGATTTAGAACAGATTCCAGTTCACTTCCTTATCTGTGCTCTCTCCTGACCACACCAACACCCAACAGTGCAGTCTGTCTGTTATATTTAAAGCTCTCTTCCAAAGGATGAGCAATATGTTCTCACAGGAAAATGTTCATAACTATTATATGGTAGTAAGTATTTTGTATCCACCCACAATTCCAGAGGGTTAAATAGGCAGTTGTAAAGAAACATCTTCAAAATTGGAACTACACACACACACACACATACACACAACTAGATAGTGTTTTGTAATTAGTTATTATTTGAAAAAATAAAAGAAAATGACTTTAAACATGCCAAAATATCCCACATAGGAAAATTAATTCAAAAAAAAATCTTTGGTAGGAACAACATGGAGATGAGGAACTTTTTATTCTTGATCTCTAAACTAACATTCTATTTTTGTTAAGTGGTTTTATTTTTATTTTTGACTGTTTATTAGAAATTTTATACAAGATATTCTTTATTGTCTAATAAGATCCTTATTTTACCATTTCTACCTACACTGAGCTTTGTCCACTCTCAGCTCTCCCAAATGACCTTGAATTATTCATTTTGTGCATTGTCATATCTGTGGTGTGGTTTTTCCTGGGTAGCAAGGTGGTGTTGAAAATGATATATGGTGTCACAAAGACTTATGTGACTAAAATATATAGAAGTTTGATTTTAAGTAAGTTACATGTTCTCAATCCGAAAATGTGATAATAACGCTTCTATTTTATGGCTGTTTTCAGTGAAGTGCTTAATGGGTATTAGTTCCCTTCTCTTCTTCCTACTTCAGCACCTCAGTCAAGGTTATATCGTGTCAAAGTAGGGAGATTCACCTCAAACTAGCTTAAGCGTAAAGTGAAAGTTATTGGAAAGACATTCTGCAAACCTCAGTAAAAGACAATCCAAGTAAAACATAATCAACCAGGTCTCAGGACAGGCAGGGAGAGCACCCAGCAAGCCGCTGAGCACCTGCACAGACGTTTTAAAATTGCGTTTCTCTACTGCCAGATGTGTTCCCAACCTGCTCCTCATCGTCTATTTACATCGCTTTCTGTTATCTATAAATCTGACTTGTCCACTTTTCTGTACACACATCTGGCACAAATTCTATAATTAATATCCCCTTCAAAACCTATACATTAAATCTGATTCCAAATTCTAGGAGAGAGAATCGTGTTAGATGCCTGGTGCTGATTCAATTGTCCACCGTGTGAACCTAATTTCTTATTGGAGGAGCCAGGGACTACCCCGTGCTTAGCAATGCAAAATGATGAGTTCACAGCAGGAATTATGTTTGATGTTATGTTTTATAAATGAGTTCCTCATCTTTTATTTTTGTATTATCTAGCATAGAACCATGTACACAATGAATGTTTTTGTTTGTGTTTTTCCTTAATTCTGTGGAAGTTCATCCAGACACACTGAGTACCTAGTAGGAAACTCACACAAACTCACGGAGCCAATAATACCATCCTAATATTTTTGCATATTTATATACAAGAAATACTAAGTGACTTGCCCACAATCACACTAAAAGTAACAACAGAGGAGCCTCTGGTGTCTTATCCCAAAACCACATGTAGTCACTTCCTACTGTCAGCCATTGCCCACACTGCCAGTAAGCCCCTGAAGGACCTTGAGAAAGATGTGTATAGACTGAAGAAACCCTTCAATTCTCTTCAGCTCTACATTTAGTGTACTGGCTAAGTTTACGGAATGCATATTATTACTGACTGCATGATTTTGGATTGGTGATGGAGTTTCTCTGTGCTTCAATGTTCTCATCTATAAGAGGGAGACAACAACAGTTTCTACCTTATCGCACGGTGAGAATTCAGTGGCACGAACAAGCGTACGGTACACAGCAGTAGCAACAGCTAACATTATTGAACATCTGCTCTGTGACAGGTATGCTCTAACTGATTTTCTTGGTTAATACTTTTAATAATATGCTCCCATGTTACAAATTTCATACAAAAAAAAAAACAAAGCAGACAGAAGTTTCCTGTTCGATTTCACAAAATAGAAAGTAAACAGGCCAGCATTCAAACCCAGGCAATCTGCTTCCCCCAAATCAAGGGTTCTTCATTACAGCATTATATTCCCCACCAATAAATGAAGACTAAGGCTCCCACAAGACTAGTTGGCTTTCTGATTGGTTCTATGATGGTGTGAATCCCTTTAATGGTCTTCCACAAAGTAATTGTATAATTTGGTACTATAATAAGGATTGTTATCTGTAACTATTGCTTATAAGGTGTGCATCAGAATCATGTTTGCAATATTTTTAAAACACAGATGGTTATACCCACTGAGTCTTGTGACCCACCAAGGGTGGCACTGAAACAGGTTTGTAATTTTAGTGAGCTTTAGAGTTGATTTCCCATTTAAGAACCAATCAATCTGCTCTGGAGTCGGTGATCATTGCCGAAGGGCCCACTTACTATCCACATGAAACTCAACTTTAGTGCGTGTGAATTGCAATATCCATGGGGACTGGGATATTTAATATTCCCCAGAATAATTTTTGGCACAACAAAAGCTGAGACTCATCCTCTTAGGCTTAGGACTCAATGGCCAGAATAATTTCTTTCCCGATGAGACAGCAGGAAAAGTCACGGACTGCTGGCGATGTCTCCCTATTCACTAACCCACCAGGAGGGGGAGCTCCCCCTATTTTACAGAGCAGACCCGGTGCTTCGGAATCTCTCAGGTTAGAGGAAAGGCTGCCCTAGCACGTAAATTGTTATGCATCTGGATTGCCTTTGGGCATGACAACCCCCACAGTGTTTCCTCAGACAACCTTTGGGGAAACAACATAGAAGAGGAGGTGTTAAAGAACGCTTCTGAGTCAGCCACAGGGCTTGCGGTTTTAATTTGATGTGATTTATAAATTGCCGCTGTTATTGATTCTGTTGTTGCTGGCAAACCCTGCTGCTATATAAGGCAGCCGCCTTCTGTAGTTGAGGTGTGACTGCATCCATTAATGGATATCGCGGTCACAGACACAACTTTATAACAGATGTCATTTACCTAGCCTGACACTGAATGTGGAAATCCCTGCTGTTTTCCTTTTGCACACCAGTGAGAAGAGGCTGCTTTCTTGCTGCACTCGAAGCTGTATCACTGTCAGCTAATGATTCAGAATGCAATAGCTACCTTCTTTAAAAAAAATTCCACCAGGAGGCATTTCTCAGTGTGGCAAAAATTACCATCTTTGCACCACATTTCTTACGAAGCAGACAAAGAAACCTGGCATAATAACAAGAAAGGGAAGAGGGATCGAACACAAATAGTTGTACATCTGAAGTGCAAATCCTGTATGGGCTTACCACTTCGTCAGAAGCGTGGTGGTGAAAGTTTTTTTCTCATTTCTTTTCATATTACGCTCACTTTTTCAACTCACATTTTTTTTTAAATTCTAGAACACCAAAGTTTTAAGCTACACCAATCATTTATTAGCAACTTTTCAGAAACCAAAATTTCTAAATGGGGGAAGGTCTGTTTGCATTCAGTCGATTATAAAATGCAACACAGACTAAGAAATATTAAAGTGCTAAAATTAAAAACTGTCTTAAATCAAGCAAATATGGTACAATTATTAGGATATTCTTCAGACCTGTTAAAAAAAAAACTTTGTTCTCAGTTGCCAGGAATCAATTTATAATTGGGTTAATAGGCCTGAGGATACTATTTCTGATCAGATATTAAAACTGACCTGCCTGGGCTCCAATTTGGCATGCTGTGTGTAATGTGCTCTATTATATTTTTCTTCTTTAAGGGAGAAAAACTTATAAGAAAACAGTGCTGCTTATTATTATCATTACTAGCTAATACTTGGCTATGTGACTGGTACTTTCTGAGCACAGTCTCATTAAATACACACCAAACCCCTATGGAATAGACACTATCATTATCCCCTAGAGTATTAATTAGTGCTATTCAACAAATGTTTCTTGCTATGCACCTCCTGGGCAACTGGTATGCTTCCACTTCCCAAATTACCCACAACCTTTGAAAGTAAGCATGTGTATCTGCCTGAGTGACTCTAACAAGCAGAGCACCCTGTCATCCCTCCTTGGACAAGAGAGAAATAAATTTTTTCTTTGCTAAGTCACTGAGAAATGGAGGCCATATGTTACCAGCCCATAACCAATCACATCCTGACTGACATACCCCTGTTTTCTAATAAGAAAACTGAAGGTCAGGAGGGTAAGAGCCACTGAAATGAGAATATTTTTCCTGCTATTTTTACAGGCTCTATTCTTAATTTTCCCTGAAAATACACTTGCTAGTTGCTCTTTCTACAATTTGGTTAAATTCCCACACATTTCTTTAATTTTATGACACAGTTTTCTCAGCTCTTCCTAGTATCTTCTTTGCAACTCTCTCAAGTCTTTGATATTTGATGGAAATCATCACCCTAAAAGGGGGATGTGGTGGGAAGGGGTTAAAAGTTTCATTTACATGATGGAATACTACGCAGCAGAAAGAAAGAAGGAGATCCTACCCTTTGCGACAGCATGGATGGAACTGGAGAGCATTATGCTAAGTGAAATAAGCCAGGCGGTGAGAGAGAGACAAATACCATATGATCTCACCGTTAAGTGGAACCTAATCAACCCAAAACAAACAAGCAAGCAAAATAGAACAAGAGACACTGAAAAAAAAGAACAAATTGACAGTAACCAGAGGGGAGGTGGGAGAGGATTACAGGAAAAAAGGGGGAAAGGTCGTCAAGGAACACGTATAAAGGACACATGGATAAAGCCAAAGGTGGGTAAGATTGTAGTTGGGAGGTGGGGATGGCTCGGGTAGGGAGGAGTGGTGGTGGGTAAAAGGAGACAATGGTACTTGAACAACAATAAAAAACAACAAAGTTTCAAAGAAAATCTATTTTATCCCCCATCTACTGAAAGATAAATTACAATGATCAATGTCTGGGCCAGTCTTCAAAGAGACCTCTTCATTTTACTCGATAGCTTGGGAAGTCTGAATAGCCTTGTGGCCCTTAATATCATGGCCATTTTTTTGTGTGTACTAATGTTTAATACTAAGTAACCTCTTTAAATGTTCCTCAAAGATTCTTTACATAACAATTTGGCATGTTAGTCATTGAGGGTCAAAATGGAATTAAGCAAGTTTACCCTAGCATTTGCTTAGATTTAAAAAGCTAAACTTTGCCATTTTCTTGTTGCTTGACCTTGGGCAATTTGCATAATCATGACGTCTCAGTTTCTTCATAAATAAAATGGGAATTGTAATGGAATATGCCTTTTAAGGTGAATGGAAATAGTAAATGAGTTAATACATCTAAAAAAGTTTAGGGACGTTCCTGAACATATCCTAAGCGCACAACAGAAGTTAGTTATTATCATCAATTCCCCAAAATGTGACAGACTGCAGAAGCTCCTACAATGATCAGAGCCTAGTCTTTGCTATCAGGATGCTCATGGGGAATAAGGGAAACATTATTTCAATGTGTCGTGCTAATTTTATAGTGGCTATAGATAGAATGGTATGTGAGGATAGAGAAAAGAGAATTTAATCTTGGCCAAGTGAGCCAGTCAAGGCAATATTTGGGCATCAATCTGAAAATTAAATGCCTGGACGAAGAAGTTTCTGGCACAAGAAACAAAAAGCCTTGGAGACGTGTGCCTGGACTGAAGGAACAAGGAGACAGGATGGTAAAAAGGAGCTGGAAAGTTAACCAACAGAAGTTCGATGGTTGTGTGTGTTTGGGCTCAAGCTATTTCTGTCTTGTGTTTTGATTTTTATCATACGCCACTCCAAGTCTTTTCTGCAAAGATGTGAGCTATAAAAACAGACATTTTTAGACAACAGTGCTTAACCCTTAACCCTTTGTGGGAGTTGTCTGACAGACAGCTGATGGTTGGCATGAACTCCTATGGCTTTAGCTTTGGACAGCAAAATAGGATAAACCTCTCCCCACCAAGAAGGAGAAATATTTTTCTCCCAATTCATTAAGACTAAATCACTCGTTAAGGGAAGAATACATGACAAATTGCTTCTTAAGGAAAGACCAGGGAAAATGTTACCTTATGTTTCCCAAATGAATGTGTTTTTCCATTTTTTAACCAGAGGAGGAACTCCACAGCACACTCCTAACAGCTGATAAATCCTTCTCAGTGTTTTCAGCCATGTTTCTGTCATTTTCCAGGATCCACGTGAAAACAGCTCTATTTTTCCATTTCTGCTCCTTGTCTATTCTCTCCTTCACTATGCTGCAGACTCAGTGACGGACAATTTCGATGAGATTTTTACCGCACCGAAATGTCTTTGCATCATGGTTTTCAATGGCTTTTCTAACTCAGACCATCTGCTCTTTCCCCCCCTTTTCCTGGTGTGTAAAACATTTTTGAAATGCAGTGCAGAAAAGAAATGCGATGTGTTGTGTGGCGCATGAATTTTCAAGCTGCTTGGCTGTGCAGCATTCATTTCTTCAGTAAAATGGCAGTGTTGATGCCTTAGGGGCCTGACTTTGCTTTTTTCTTAATCATAAGTAATTAGAGAAACTGCCACATGTTGTTTTGGATAGTGTTTAAGTTCAAAAATGCTTTGAAAGGAGGATATATACAACCAGATTAAAGATATCTGAAGGCAAATTAGTATCTTCAAAAGCTCAAATGGGTTGATTTGTTACTTCAACCCCTGTTACACACCTGGCACCGCATAAAACTGAAGACTCAGCCTTAGAGAAAAATACCTAATGAGCCACCAAAAGCAAAATCACCGCTCAGTCTTATTCTCTGCTGTACAATTAACCTGCTAGACAGGAAGGGGGCTGCGTGTGGGATGGGGCATGCCATCAAGGCCCCCTGTAAATCCCTTTCTTCCTCTTCTGCAGTACCCAAAGTGCCCTTTAGGAATCATCCCTTAGAGTCTTGAAAGCATCTTAACTACTAAAATTCCACTTTTATATTATAAATATCTTCCTTAGATGGTACTTCTGCAGGGGTAAGTTTCATTTAATTTGCTAATCGTGTCTGCTAGCCAAAAGGGAAACTGTGTTGAAAAATAGGCATAAGTAGGTTTTGGGGGGATAGAGGGAGCAGGAGCCCCAAGACAAAGGACAGGAGAGCAGAAGGGCTAACAGTGAGTCACCAAAATCCCACAGCAGACTCTTAGAATCTCACTGAGGAAAGAAAATTAAACATGATCAATAACCACTTATATTCCTTATCCTGCGGCTACCTAGCTTACAGTTTTTCCTAATGCAATTAATTACACAGAATCTATTCAGAGGAGCCTTTTCTCCCCTACCTAGACGTAACCACTCTGTCTACACTCAACATGTCTGACGAGAGAAGCCCTTTAAGATTTCCATGGAATGAAGAATACCCCCACTACCCTCCCAATTAAGCGCCAGAACCCTCTGCAGAAGTCCTGGTCACAATCCCATCTGAACAACGTGGTTAGTGGAAAGAGAAGTAAGGAATGAAGAGGAGGTTGATGGGAGGGGTTCAGGACACACTACTCTAAAATATGGCCCCTTGGCATACTGAATATTTTGAGCTGAAGGAGTTTGAGAAAACAGAAGAAGCAGGAAGTTGCTCTGACTGTCCCCACCCGGCCATTTCCCCCTGAACAGGTATGTCTGAGCAGACATACTGAGAAGAATCCTAACAAACAGGTCTTGCTAAGTTCCCCCCAATTTACTATAATTACCTCATAGTCCTTAACCACAGCTATCTACTCTTCCTCAAACCTTGCACAAAAACACACAGGTCTGTTTCTCTGGGTCTTCATTTTCTTAGGAAATCTCCTGGAATACGTAAAACTTATATTAAATAAACTTGTATGCTTTTCTCTTGTTATTCTGTCTTTGTCAGTTAAATTTTCAGACCCAACCAGGGACCCTCGCTGGGTCATGAAAAAATCTTTACCTTCCCTACAGGCTGAAGCAATAGCCAGCAAACTCAGGGATCTCCCCCAGTTGTAACATTCCTGACCTAAATCAAGGCCGCATCCTGGAGCTGCATTGTCAGGGTCTAGAGGGGTTGCCAGTTCATGGATTATCCCTTGGTGAGGTACACATGAAGGAAGCTCCAGGCCTGTGTGGTCTTTAAGAGAATTCAACATAGTTGTAAAGCTACATCATAATGTAATTTGGCATTCACCTTGAATATAAATGGACTATTACCATATACCTCATGCTAGACGCAGTTGTTAAAGTCCAAATGTCTCAACAACACAATTCCAACCTTTGAATCTTAAAAAGAATTAAATTTCAAGGCCCTTCATGACTCTGAAAACACACATACAACCTCCTAAATGATGATAATAATAACAATAACTGTAATAATGGTCAAGAATGTGTACACATGGCAACACCCAGTGGTCTGCCAATGTTCTTGCCTATGAACTCAGATTTCCCTAAAGAACTGATAATTTCATGGAAACTGAAACTATTTCCAGGAGAAGCAGGACTTTAATATGTGAAGGCCACTAGGAGATCATTTCAGTTTCCAGCTACCAATCCACAGCTGAGGATTGAGGAGCAAAATGACCAGGAATGGATTGTTGTATGATCTTGATTAAATTATTCATGAACGCCAATCCTCAGTTTCTGCAGTTCTGAAAAGTTGGACTCGGCAAAAGGCTTCCAAGCCCTCTCTGTGGAGTCTTCTTGTTTCTGTCAAGTCAATCAAAGGTCACTGCAGGGTTGTGGGGAGACAGCAACTGAGTGAGGCTTCGTCACACACCCTGTCCTTTCTTCTACGCCCCTGCGCGTAGAGGGAACGTGCCTCAGATGCTGAAACAATCTGCCCAAGGCACAACTTTCACTCTGAATACTCTTCTCAAAACGGACCTGCACTGCCCTTAAAATAAATTGGAATGATAGGCCTGTATATTTTGTTCCCGATTTACTTTCCTGAATTTGTCAGGTGCTTAAGACTTCCTCTTTGTTCATTCTCTTCTTGTGCCAAAAATAACTTATTTCACAATTTCTGCTTTTGAAAATTTTCCCTATCCCTCAAGCTCCAGATCAAAATATATTTGTTCCCAAGAAACCTTCCCTTTTTCCACACTCCCACTCTATACCATTTTTCCCACCTTTGTTCCCTGCCCATTATATTTCTCCCTTCTGTTTACAAGTTCATGGACCACTGCAAGGTGTGTGTCTGTGTATGCATGTGTGTGTGGAGAGAGAGGGAGAGAGAGAGATTCTCCTTAATAAACAGACACATTTCTGAGACAAACACTCTATCTTATTCATATTTATACTTACACAGTCATGTATACTCAGGAAATGTATATGTAATAGAAAAATATTTTAACAAAAAGGTTTTCAAGCCAAATATGTGTGAAAAATCTAGATTACCTAAAGGCTCTTTCTAGTTCTCAAGCTCTGGACTTCATGCAAAATGTTAATTTCATATGAACCTGTATACTTATGCAAATGTGTCTATAACAGTGCATCAGAATGTGGCATTCTTATAAGAGACTGTCTAACCTGAAATTTTTCAGTGATGATGTTTGGTGTTGGCCCTTGAGTAAAATAAGTAACAAAAATTAATTCTTTTCACTGGAAATAACTTCCATGGGGTTATATAGCTATAAGGTCATTACAGATATCTCTGATTCAGCTCAGACCTCATCTTCTCACCCAAAATGCTGGACTCTGCAAAGTTTCTGTTCTCAGATATCTCCTATAGTTCCCAGGGGACATCGCACACATGGCCATGATGAATCTCTGCCATTTGGGGACTACCTGGTCCTGCCAGGTCTCCACTGGAGATCCGCTCTACCCATCCAGCCTTTCGGTGCTCCTTGAAGAGCTGCAGTTTTCTGCCAGGTTCTGCTGAGTAAGCGGCCCCAGCTAACAGCCTAGGAAAGCAATGTTCGGCCTGGGGTGCTGATGCCTTGTGCTTTCTGGGTGCCAAACCAGCACTGCTTCCCTCTCAGTTCCCACAAAATCTTTTATGAGATTCATGTCTTTAGTTTCTGATTCTGCCCTTTTTCTTGGAGGGGCTGAACCAGGTAAGAGGAACAAGGTAGGTCCTGCCCCATCCTGGTCTCTTCTTTCTGTCTTCTGAATAATTTCCTGTCCAAAAAATATAATCTCTTCCTTTGGTTGGAACAGAAAGACAAATACACAGTAACAATAGCCACAACTACAACAAAGCCAGAATAACAAAATAATAATAATTGTAATGATAATAATAATAGTAATAACCTACCCATGCTATAGAGACACAGACACCACAATACATCAGCATTTGGCAGGAGACCCAAGTTCTGAATTCCAGCTTTGACTTAGCAGGGACTCCTATGTACAGAATCTACCTCTGTTACCAAAGAATTCTCCATCAACAAACACCCTCAAGCTTCGTGGTTGGGTTTGTTGGTTGTTACTGTCATTTGTGGGACAATCATTTTGTCCCATATATCTTCAATTTAATGACTAAAGTAACCCTGTGCTGCTGACGTCATTACCCCTCTTCCCTTCTCTTTTAAAGTTAACTCTGAGAGTCACTGTAGTTTGACTTGACCCATTACAGTTGCAAACAAGAAGCATATCCCCTAAGTTCATCTGCAGGAGTCAGATACCTCCGCATAAATAAACTTTCCCGTGCTTCTACACTGTCTCTGCATTATAACCTCCAAATCCAAAATAAGGAGAATGAAGTCATACATTTAGAATTTTTCCGCATATGTTTATGTTGCTCAACTTGACCTGATTTTGACTTTGGCAGGCGAGGGGAAAAAAATGCCCTATTTGTGCGTGTGATGAATAATGTAAGGAACACAAACAGAATTAGAAATTGAGTGACTGATTAAACTATTGATTATCTCCACTGCTTAAACTAACATGTCAGTTTAAACCACGGAAACCACATTCAGATAATTAGGTAGAAAATCTGTTCTATACCCAGAGGAATACAAAAATATAAAGAGAGGGCTAGAATCCACTGCAGCAGGCTGCACAGGGAAGGTCAATTAATCAGATAAAATTCTCCCAGGATTTTAGCTGAAGAACAAGGACA
>VMDR010013368.1:0-25076 GCA_007922815.1 Macrotus californicus | reverse complement strand
CTCACGGTAGGCTACTATACACACACTCCCACATACACACTCCCCCATACACAAGATTAAGGCTCTTGATCTAGACAGAGTAAGAATTTTCCAGGTCAGTCCCCTTCTTTGCCAGTGCACTCGATTTCAACATGCTTGTGCACAGTAAAGAGGTCACTCTTGCTGACTTTTCATGATGAATATACTGAGCACTAGATACCTGTACTTAATTCTCTTTCTCTTCTTTAGAACACCTACAAAAAATCCAACCTCCTTTTCTCTTTCTCCCTCCTTTCTCCATCACCTCCTCCCCTACTGCCCTCCAACACCGTTTCAAACACAGTAGCAGAACTGATCCTATTTTAAAAACTGAATTTTTCACAACACAAACACAAATGCTTTTTAGAGTACATAGAAGTCACCTAAAAAGGTTTTAAAAAACCCAGGAGGATAAAAAAGACCAGTAACTTAAAAAAAATGAGATCTTTGAAAATTTGGAATGTATAGAGAAAGTACTAAGTTGACAATGATTGGAATGTTGTGATTATTTATTTTAAGCAATAACTTTTTTTTTGCTACACACTACTAAACACACTGAAAGCTGATTGTTTTTTAGTCATCTGGATCAAATTCGTCTTGGGAATATTAACCAAGGGTTTAATCTGAAACTCCCAAGTTTCTTCTTGGTTTCAATTATAGGCAGGCCAACAACACCTGCTTCTTTCTGGGGCCATACGATCTACTTAGTGAGGGGTGCAGGTCGGGACTCCAGAGGCACAGGCTCTGCCCAGTTTGTGGCTTTATCACCATGCTCATGCCTAATACATAAAGACCCAGATTTAAAACAAATTGGGAAGCATTTCTTGGTTTTATTATTATGACTTTTTATTTTGTAAAATTTCAAACACACAGAAAAGTTCAAAGAATAGTACAATGATCCCTTGGACAAACCAAATATCTATATATCCTTCCACTCTGCTCCAAATCATTATCTATCTTTTTTTCCCATGAACCACCTGAAAGTAAGCGACATGGCATTTAATCCTTAAATATTATACTTCAGTAGTAGGCATCTGTATTTCAGAATGATTCTGTGCCTTACAGTCAAGATATACCCCAGAATTCCTTAAAATTCTACACTATGAGATCCCTGAGAATAAAATTCATCTAATTTATTTTTTTAAATTCTGTATGTCTGTTTAAAAATAGGAATTTCCCCTACTATATTTAATATAATCTGAGATTTACAGAATAAACTTCTGGAACACAATTAATGTCTAAAGGAAGATAAATAAGTAAATCCTCAGAATCAGCAATTCAATAATATTCTGGTTATTTTCCAGGACGCGAGGTAACTAAACACAGTGCACAGCATTTTGATAAAGCACGTACATCTTGGGCCTGTGGACATGAGCAACCATGTTCCTCAACAGGGAATATGCCAGACTTTTAGGGATATCTGAACCAAACTTTTGAATCACTAAACAAGTTCTCTTGGCCGTTTTAAAGTGGAAGCTAGAATTTGACAACGATCAAGAATATCCTAGGAGAACACGTACTAGCCTGTGTGACCCATGCAGTTCTGGGAAAATCCGTCAGTTCTTGAGTTGGTCTAGTGTAAGATACAGGACGGGCCAGGGACACTTTGTCAGACTGGACTGGACCATCAGCTCCAAGGTACCCAGGGTATTACAAACCCTGGGAAACTGAAGGAAGAGATTGGTGAAATGCGTAACATTTCTCATGGTCAAGTAATCCGAACTCTCTCAATCTCACCCATGTCCTACGACTAAGACATGGTAATCAGGACCTCTGGGAGACTTCTTTCCAGTACCTCCTATTGTTCTAACGCTTCCTTTCTCATCCTACTGTCCTAGCTACCCTTCCTTTCCATAGAGGCTATGTAATTTTGTGAGGATAAAAAAATGACATTCACTTTTAAAACGCCATGGGGTCCCTTATATGTAAGACACGCAATCACTATCAAGTATACATCGTATAATCATTAAACGTGAATAAATGATGTAAGAACAAGATTGACAGCAGAGCAATGACCCTATTCTCTCCAAAGACCTCTTTCAAAAGTTGTACTCAAGCAGAGAAATAAAAGAGGTGCACGTACTGGTGGAATTCATCCAGAAATACCACAAACCTGAAGACACAGGCTGCTGCTGTTCACTTCTGTCATCACCACCTTCATCGCGCATCTACCCATACAAGGTCTTTCTCAAATTAATCCTTCCTGGTCAACATACGGCACTGTACATCCCGAAAAGCACACAGCAAGGCAAGGAAAGCCCGTAGCGCGGTCTATTAGCTATGAACGCCCAAGTGTTCCCTCCTCCCACTGGCCCCGTGAAGCCCTGGCCCCTGAAGTGATAAAGATGAGTGCTGCCCACTATTCGTCAGCTCGGAGGCAGTATGAACACGTTACAAAGTGCCAAAAGGGCCATTAAAAAAAAAACTGACCCACTTTTAGAAGTCAGCAGCTTTTTCCTTCTGGTGAAGTATGAATATTTAAATCAGGCAGACAAGTCAAGGAGCAAACATTCCATCCTGAAAGCAATGTGTGCATCTCCGGCTCAGGGCTGAAAGCATCCTGCTGTCAGATACCAACATGGAAATGAAGGCTCGCTTAGGCCTCCAGAAGGGCAGTTTTCTAATCATTTTGCTGCCTTTCACACTTGACGTTCCACATTTGGACGTGAGGGCAAAAAACAGTAAAAGATGGATCACGGCAACTGCTTTAAATTATATACTTAATGATTTATATCAGGCATAATATAATTTAATTTGTAGTAAATCAAGCAAATTGAAGAAAGGTTAGGTTTGTGGTTAACAGCTGTAAATTTGTTTTTACCTTCACGATACAGTAACAATGCATTAGAAGAGTACTACATTTGAGGAGATGGTAAGCCTATCATAGTAAAATTGACCTGAATCAAGTTTCAATCTAAGCACCACAGTTTAAATGAGATAAATAACAGCAACTGTCTATACAGCACAATACACAGGAAAAAAACTGAAAAACAAATCAAACTAGTATTAAAAAACCCACCTACATTACAGCTCTACATTCCCTTTGACTTTATTGAGAAAACACTATTAAATGAAAATGTACCTTAAACGAACAGAAAAATAAATATCAGAAAATTCATGTTAAGATAATATATGTAATTGGGAATTTCAGGATCATCTGTTCCTACTCAAATTTATAATTTACAACAGAACCTCCCAATCTTTACCTTGCCAGGGTCCCACCAGGATTACTATCCCCCCGCAACCCCCTCACCACTCCCATTTGGATCTCATATTTTTATCTTTCAAACACACAGCATTGCTAAGTAACAGCTTGTGTAACTTATCACAGGTAAATATAGGGTATTTCTCTTATTCCTTCAGGCAAGCCCGTATCAGGAAGAAGTGTTATAAAACCAATGTTGCTCCTACAACAACCATCCAAACTCTTTCCGACTCTAAACCTGTGCCTTCACTCGTCTCTAAGTGAGCAGGACAAGATTTCACAATTAGGAAGCCAAATCCCCTTTAAGGGGAAAGCCCTGCTTCCTAACTATAGCGGTGACCTCCTTCTACAAGGTGGAGAACTGATTTAGTATCCTGGAAAGTACTGTTTTAGCCAAACAAACAAACAAAGCAAACAGGGCAATGAACCCTTATTTCCTCCCAACTCATGCCGCCCTTCAAACACTAAAGCACTCCATTCGAAAGACAGGTGCTGACCGAAGCTTTCTGAGCACTCTTTCCAGTTCTAGTCAGAGAGGGCAGTGTGGTCATGAGAGCCTTCTAGTATCAGGCCCTATCACAACTGTTTCATCTTAACTTTGCTTCCCAACACTTCTTATGAAAAAATTTTCACATAGAGTCAAGTTCTTATGTTTGTTCGTACATATCATGTTCCTTGCTATATCCATGCCCTGGCTCGCTTGATTGCTTCGACTTAAAATACCTCCATCTTTCCTGCTTTTCTGGATGCAAGTGCCACCTCGATCCCCAAGCCTTCCCTGCCCTCTCTCTCCTCATTGTCTATACTACATACTAACCACTATGTCCTGACTGCTCTGCTTTCCTTTCTACTCAAGATCATAAACATCACCATACGTACTAGATATTAACAAAGGAGGGGCTGGGTAAAACACTTCCTGGCTGATGATTTTAAGTAAAATTGCACAGCTGAAATTCACCGAGGGGAGTCGAGACGGGTGGAAAAGAACAGAGAGCTTGCCTGCTTCAGCCTTGATGACTTGCTATGTGTGACCCAAGTAAGCAAGCCGGGAATGAGAAAAAATTTATCAGAACTCCTTAAAAAAGCATTTCAGGCCCCCTAAACCAAATCACAAGGAGGATCCAAGGCACTACAAAGTGTTTCAAAAAGAATGGCTGGAAATCAAGACTCTCTTTGCACATTCACTTAATGAGAAAGGGGCAGGGGCCTGACTTCAAAGGGGACCACCGTCCTCTACACTGTGTAGGTTACTAGACTCAGAAAGCCCTCCTCCTCTTCTGGGAGTTCCCCCCAACCCCTCTGAACTGCAATAAGGATGTGGCAGCCGCATGTTTTAGGGAGACTCTGGTCGAGGTTTTCCTTCTTGGGATGTGGTCACCAGAGAAATAAGGAGAAACTCCTCTTTGGGTTGGACACAGCGGCCTGTGAGTGCACCAGTGGCTTTGTTTTCTCGCTCACAGAGATAAAGCACCATATTAAAACTCAATATATTTTGGGAAGAAAAGATAAAAACACAAAAGGCCCTGTCTTATCTTCAAATATGCAATTCGCAGCTTTGTGAGCTCCGGCACTCAACTAACCAGATTACTAAGCTTATTTAAAAGCTGAAGGCTTTCCTCCAACTCCACCTTTTGCTATTTTCAGGGTTTGTTTCCGAGAGTGCACCTAAGCTTGTGTACATGTGCTTCGCTCAATTCACACACATCAGTGAGCAGCGGCAGCAGAAACCCAGGTCCACAGCAGGAGGTTTAATTAACTGTACACAGGACAGCACCAGCAGCATTGGGGCCGCCTCCCATGACGCGGCACACCGAGCAGGCTGCTACGCAAGGGAAATCCACTTCTGGGGGGAGATGTGTCCCCATGAAGTAAAATGAGAGATTACTAAGACAAAAGAAAATGTCCCCCCCCACCCCAACAACCACAAAAACAAAAACACCCAAACCAAAAACCTTGCCAGGACAGCCTCAGCAAGAAGCCAGAGAAAAGCCAGACTTTAACATTTTCCAGTGGATGGGTTAGGCTTCTCTGCTGTTTAGTAGGTTATCAGAAGCCACTCTGAGGCAACACCATGCAGGCCTTTCTGATCATTTCACGCACCCCCTCACATACATTCTGTGTCAGAGGGATGGTAATGGGACTAAACCATAAGACCAAGCTAGTATCAAATGATGGCCGTGGTGACGATCTAGGTTGCAATCCAGATAGTAAATGAACTTCTGACATGTAAACACCAAAAAACTCAGTGGCTTAGAAGGAAGTCTGCCTTCACTCTGTAAAGGGCGTCCGGACAAATGAGAGTAGTTTCCAAAGACTCAAGGATTTCTCCAGGCTACACTGCAGGACACACACAGTGAAATGTTCAAGTCAAAGGAACATATTCAGGAGTTCTGAACTGTTTTCGGGTCTAGATCAAGGATAACATAGCCAGGTCAAAATAAACAGCTTTACCCTCAATAAAGCTGAAGCTGATCTAAAGTGGTTCAGGGGGGCTATTCAAGCATTTTTTCATGTTTAATAAATGACAAACTCATAGAGAGTGAGTGTAACTGACCAAATAAATATCACCAGGGGCAAATAAAAGAGCAATCGGTATAGTACCAACTCAGCCTGAGATAAAGGCTTCCGGAAGCTCCTGCCCAGTGCTCCCGCTCCTCTGACACCAGTCCCCTGTGCAACTCACAGGGACGTGGGGAGAGTCAATTCGATGCTGTCAGTGAAGTGCTTGGAGCTCCTTGGAGAGAAGGGATGTAAGTGGTTACTGTTTCATCCCACTGAGATTGTGAGGCTGTACAACACAAAGGAGAGAAACAATACTCTTTGTAGGTTATTGTAAAGAATGTTTATGGTCTGGGAGAATGTTTTATAATTGTTTTTTATTGGTTACTCCTTATTATCTGCCCATGAGGGTTACAATCCTTGCTCCCTCTTCTACATGAAGAAACCAAGACGGGAAGGTCAGCGATTTTTCAAATAGCATGTATTCTTACCTCCCTTTCCCAGATAAGAAAGAGAAAACTGGTGACTTTTCCAGTCATACTCCCGAGGCGAAGGGGTGAGCACAACTAAGAATCTGGAAACCATCGCAGCTCAACAGCAGTGCTTCCTCTGCAGTGTTCGACAGTGTTCAGACAAGAACGCAGTGACCAGGAGGCAGTCAGAGCGCCTGAGATCAAGTACTCCCTCTGTTGTTTATCCGCTGTGTAATCTTACAGAGGTCACTTTTTCCTTTGTGTGTTCCTTTAAAAAATCTGCACACCGGAATTCAGTGGGGTCAGACTACAGTATGGGAAAGCTATGGGCACACAGTGACACACAGCACACAAATTATTACTTGTATTCGATCTGTATTCTTACTGAGAATACGGGTTTTCCCAGCCTCTGCAACTGCAATAAAGACAATTCGGTGCCCTCAGACAAAATGAAATATGTACTAATAATTTTTAAAATACCTTTATTGAGATATAATTCACATACCATACAATTCAGTAGCTTTTGGCATATTCACAGACTTGTATAGCCACCACTATATTCCATTTTAAAACATGTGATCACCCTAAAAACAAACTGCAAACACATTAGCGGTCACTCCCCACTCCCCCCACCACACACACACCTCTCTCTGTCGTGCGCAGACATTAACCTACTTTCTTTTTCTATAGATTTGCACATTCTAGACATTTGATATAAACGGAATCATACAGTATGTGGCCTTTTGTGACTGGCTTCTTTCACTTAGCACGCTTTCAAGATCCGTCCATGTGGCAGCAGGTATCGGTCCCTCACCCCTTTTGTTACCAAATAACATTTTATTGTATGGGTACACAACGTTTTATTTAACTATCAGCTGATGGGCTGGCTCCACTTTCTTGGCTATCATAAATATGCTGCTATGAACATTTGTGTACAAGTTTTGTTTGGACATATGTTTTCATTTCTTTTGGGTGTATACCTAAGAATAAAATTGCTAAGTCACATGGTAACTCTATGTTTAACATTTTGAGTAACTGCCAGGTTGTTTTCCAAAGTGCCTGCACCATTCTACATCCCCACCAGCAATGCCTGAGAAGGTAACTGAAGGGAAACCACAGAAGGAAGGCCATTAACTGGGTGCCTGCTCTGCAGAGGGACAGCTTGTGCCACTGACAACAGAGATGAAAATGCTTCACATCAGGTTTAGAAAAAAGCAGTCCTGGCTCTTGGGGTATTTTCCTCCTTTTCTCCCCCTTGCTGAGGCACAGGCTACAGCTAAGGGAACATAAGCAGCTTCTTACACAGACCAACGTTGTTCCCATCTCTAAGAGAAAGTAACGCAGAAAACCTTGCAGAGACAGGCTTTAAAAAGTTCTCTATCACTTCCCAGATTTGGGTAGTAAGATACGTTGTCCTTTTTTGAGTCTCCAGAATTGGTATGTAAAATGTCCGAGCTTTTACATGCCAGGCCCTCACCACTGCCCTCAGTGCATGAGGACCAGCCCAGCCCCAATACATACGTTCAGGACAGGTCAAGCATATGCTAGCTCCGACACAGTGTACTCCTGCACAGTGGCATCTGCAAACCAAATAGAGGGAAACAGATGGCTTCTGAAAGGGGAAGAGAAGAAAAACAGAAGGTCAGGTAGGAAAGGGTGGGGGAAAGAAGGGACTGGAAAGAGAAAGGAAAAGCATATTTTCTGGTTTTGCTCGTCCCACCTGTCACAGCACTCTCCTTGCTGGCTGCCAGCATGCTCCCTTGCAAACACAGCTGCAAGTGACAAAGAGCAGCCACTGTCCTACTCAGGGGGTCCCTTCCATGTTCCATATTGCAAACTGCACTGAAATGCCAACTGCTTACAAGACGGGGAATTACACCTCCATTAGAGCCACTAGTAGCGAACTACCATCTATATCCAAAAATTGCATTGAGACCCAAAGGTTCCTAACAGAAAGACCACCCAGAAAACAGTAAAAAAAAAGCAACAGAATCAAGAGATTAAGTACTAAAAAGTGTGGCTTGTTTTAATTTTGTAGATTTGTCAGACCTCTGGATAAGGAAATCAATGTGAGACTATCTTTTGTCATGTATTTCATGTTCAATTTGCTGTGGGGCTCTGCTCTTTCACAATTCAAAGAAAATTAGTAAGTCTTTCCCCAGCAGAATCGGGGACTACCACTAGGGATTGCCAGTGCAGGGAAATGCTTCACACCAAGTTTTAGAAAGGAAAGATACGGCTGCTGGGGCATTTTCCTCTTTTTCTCCGCCCTTGTCGAGGCCTAAGCCAAAGCCAAGGCAGAGAACGTAAGCAGCTTTTTCCACACAGACTAATGTTGCCAGCAGCGTTGCACCGGCCTTGCTCACGGCAGGGGAAGGCGTAGCGACTGACACCGCTGGGTCTTGTTGAAGAAAAGTGGCTGGCTTCCTTTGATCAGCTGAGTGGTGTGCTGATCAGTGTGATTTCCCTGTTCTGCTGACTGTGAGCGTGTTGGGAGAGCAGGAGAGCTGGCTTCTGAGAGGCCCATGCAGGGAAGCAAATTCCAGAGCTGCCGGATCACAGAAAGCAAGGACTGACCTGGAAGCAGACACCTTAATTCTGCCAGCATGTTACTTACTGACACAAAGATCTCTGGGGGCGGGGCAGTAGAGGGAGGGATAAAGCAGGTGCTTCTCTAACTAATCTATCAATTGCAGTACTATACATAACTATCAACCACAATGTTCGAGACCTGAGTCCAAGCTCCTAAAACTACCCTTTAGAGAAGTTTTCATCACTTCGGTTTGACGGGCAAGTGGGAAAAAATGAGAGTTAGGATTTTTAATTAAAATGGAAAGAACAGGAACTCATCAGCATATGTGGCTCCTGGCACAGTTTTTGAGACAAAGGAAGTGTGTCCAGCACCTGAGTGCAGGACTAGAGCGGCACACCCCTCTTCTATCTGCCAGAGAAGCAGCTGCTGGATTAACAGTTAATCTGCTTGCATGCTATACAGATTTTTCCCCTAGTAAATTGCAAAATTTACCTAAAGATAAATATAGCAGTTTCCTAGTTCTCTGTTCCATTCAGCTGCTGCTGAGAAACACTTCTGTTATCTCAAATTTCATCAGCAGATTGTACTCCTTCCTGGGGAACAGCAGCAAAGAGTAGCTTTCTAAAAGCATAGTCTCGGAGGTAAAATACGCCATATTTAAATGATTTCTTCCAAAAAAGATGACTTTCCATCTTTAAAGTTTTAGTTCTTGATACAGTATGTGATTTCTTACACTAGATCTAATCATTGTTGCTTTAAAGAGTAAATAGTCAACTGCAAATTGAGCAAATTACTTTGGCTATCCCAGTACCAGAAACGAAATGGATTAGGTCAGCAGGTGGCATGTCATTTCAGTGCTGCCTAGGGGCCCAAAATATAGTTAGGTCATTTTTATTCTGGCGACAGCAGGGATGAAAACCAGAGCATTTAACATTACCTCCTGCCTCCATTCTCATAGCCACCTTGGGCCCAAAAGAGTTTACAGAAGCCCCTAAGCCTACTCTCTTCAGCATTCAGGCTGCTTCTGGAGCTCCAGAGATAGCCAAGCCGAAGCTACCCAAGGAAATCTGGGACAAAATATTCTGCCTCTGATCTTCAGAGACACAAAGCTTCTTGTCCACATAGGGAAGCAAGTTCTTCTTAACCATTCTTAAGTGTATCAACGTGCAATTCCATTCTGTAGTCCACTCCTTGAAGGAAGAGAACGGTCATCATGTCTCCACTCAAGGGGGTAAGGAAACTGCCCAGTCTCTCTCTGCTCCCCTGGGAGATATTGGAGGAAGAAACAGACTTCAGCCAAGAAACAAAAAAGAAAGGTGATTGGGATGGGAGGTTGGGGAGGGGGGGGAGCAGGACGGGAGGCAGGCAGGAAAAGACAGGGTAAAATGAGAGAAAAATCCTTCTGTCCAGAAATCAGGAGCCTTTTGCAATGTTGGAACATTTAAATGATCCAACAACAGCTTTTCTGTCAAGCTTCCTTTCTCCCACATGTACTTCAAATTAGTACTATAGTAGAATCAAAAACTACGGTAGCCTCTCAAAGCTTGTTCCTATGATAATAGTCAAAATGAGATCAGATTATTTAATTGCGTCTAGACTCTGAGATATTATGAGGTGATAATATTCAACTTGCCAGGAAGAAGGAAAATGAGTTAGGATATTAATTTACAAATTTCAGGATTATATGTCCTAACCTTAGGCAACCATATTTTTGTAGGTGCATTCTCTTAGTCATTTTTAGTAGTACCTACATAGTAAAATAGAAAATAACATCAGCTTTACAATCAGAACTCTAGGCTCGATAACTTACTGGGGACTTTTTATTTTTTTTGGTCTACCTAATATCTTTTTGGAGAACTATTCTCCATATGTGTACTTCATCTAGAAATGATGTCTGCCCTGCTACAGAGAAGGCATGTGAGCCAGGCCTGGGCAATGACAGGACTCCAGTTCCCCGGCCACAGTGAAGGATGACTAGCTCAAGAACAAACCTAAAATTCATGTCCGTGTCTTATGCTGGTATTTTCAGGAAAAAACAAAACCAACAACAAAAAAGACAAAACAAAAAACCTTTCTCTCCTCACTGGGGTTGATAAAATGACAAGTTGTAAATCAAGAGCTGCCAGAGGCATCCAGTGCAGTACAGGATGGCCTGCGTCCAGATAGAGTCAAAAGGAGCAGGCGTCCTTTCTCATCATTTACGCCCCTAAACTCAGCCATGCCTGAAACCTGCTACATCCCTGAACTCACCAGTTACCTATGTCAACAATTTCTCTTCTTTGCTTCAACAACTTTGCATTGAGGTTTCACCACTTAAAACAGAGTCCTCCCTATATACCAGCCAAATGACCTTGGACAAGTCAATCCCATGCATATCAGTTTTCTGAACTCTAAGGAGGGGAAAAAATCATGTTTGTTTACAGAATTGAAAACTGTTAAGTACTACACAGGAGGCATTGATATTTTAACTGAAACAGACTGTGGGGATAGAAGGAATAAGATATTCATGGGGCTAAACTGCTCCTAGCTGCTGGTGCTGATAAGATAACATTCTACTTCTATTAGTTTTCTCCTTGTTTGCCCTGGTGGGGCCTCTGAAATCTTTATCAAACCAGTTAATCACCTAGTAAATCTTTAAGTATTTTCCCTTTTATTTTCAGCTGACAAGACTTTCCACCTTCCTGGACATCTCTGAATGAGCTACCTAAGTAGCATACCATGATGGATAAGCAAAGGGATCACAGTAAGGAAGAATTAACAGTTCAGTTTTCAAGGGGGGGGGGGGGGGGGGGGGGGGGGTGTGTGTGTGTGTGTGTGTGTGTGTGTAAGTGTCCATGCATACACACATGTGCTGGGAGATGAGGTAAAAGAATAATTCTAGCATGAAGCAGTTCAGGGATGAAGTGCAGCTGTTGCTACATAGATGAAAACCTAAGGGCATCCATCACCTAATGTACTAATGTGCCAAAGCATGAGTAATCTAAAAGCAGAATTGAACTATCAGGGTTACATTTTCAATTCAAAATTCGTAACTAAATGTTACGTGGATTTCAGAATTTGTTGTCATACCCTGACAAATGCTTGGTGTAACAGATCCCATCTCTCATGGATACCAGAAGGAAAAAAACATTCTGTAAAAATGTACCTGATCTACAAAACATTAATATGAAAGGACTACTGGTGAAACAAATACCTAAAAGTAAAGGTACTCCTAGTTCACTTTTGAGTGATAAAATGGGAAAGTAAATAAAGAAGAAAAGCACAGTCATATTCTGCAAGAGGTAGGAAGAAAAATAATAAATGCACTACACCGTCAACTTTCAAAGTTTCTGGGCCTAAAGATTAAATATGAAATCATTCTTAAGAGATTTTATTTCAAGATGTTTTCAATACCTTTGACATCAATTAATTTCGTTCATTATACATAAAATTTTAACTACGTGCTATGACTGGTAAAAAGAACCCCATGGCTCAGTATTTCCTAACCTTAATCAGTGTTTCATATAAGCTGAACGTGAATATTTAAAAGCAAGTAAAAGATATGACGCCTTTCTAGAGGTTTCTGACTCACTAAAATATTTCTGAAAGCTAAAATACACTGGTAAAAGTTGCATACTTTCTAACTATACAGCAAAGTCACAGAATTTCAATCGCTTTCTTGAAAATTCTTTTCTAAAAGGAAAAGCTGAAAGTTAGAGTATTAGTATGATAGTCATTCTTACAAATTACATCATGTAGTTTCTTCTCTAGCAAGACTCAAACAAATCATTTGCTCTGACAAACCAATACCATATTAACTTGTTCCCAGACGATTCTGGAATAAAAATGCTATGTCAAATTGGCTTGAGGTTATCAGATTCAGTCTGGGCGATATCAAAGAACTTTAACTAAAATCAACTCGCCTTTTCCTACACATCTTTTTAGGCAGCGGCCCCAGTCCCAGAGATTCTAATTTAACTGGTCTAAGATGGAGCCCTAGATGCAGCGCATACTTCAAATGCTCTCCAGGTTCGTCTAGTGTACAAACTAGGGTTGAGAACCACTAGTACACTGGTAGATGTGGCTTTGGTCTTCAATACAGACTAGTTTTTATTTTGATAATTATCCCACTGCGGTGGAGAAAATCGTTAGTATTTAAATCACTATACTTTCACTAATATGCCACTGGAAGGTAGTAAGCTCCTGAAGAAGAGAAACCCTCCCAGCCAAGTTCAGCACTGAGGCCACCTTCAGTGCCTCATATGTAATAGGTGCTCCAAACATATCTGTGAATGAATGAATGAAGAGTTGAAAAGTACATTTCAGTTTCAGTAGCCTGAAGCAATATAGTTGATGCTTTCTTAAACCAATGATGACAGAAGGAGCACTTAATGAGATAACAAAAAGTCATATAAGTCAGTAAACCACAAAATCTGTTACGCATGTCTAAGTATTTTACCTTAAATGAATGCCCATTTCATTTGTAACACAAGACCAGGCCCTTTGTTTGTATGGATCTACGTGTTAAAAATTATCAAAAATATCTCTTTTCTTTCATAAATCACAACCATTATGCATCCTCTACCACTTTCATTTTTGGTGAGAACTTAAGACACTGGAAGCAATCTGAATGCAGAATCTAGGACATTAATATTTTACTCCATTCTTTTACAACTGTCTTACCCAAATGCATTATGATTGGGCAGCAATTTTTTTACAAATCCACCTTTATCAACTCTTTCCAAAGCATTTAACTTGGTGTTCGGGGGAACAACTTGGCTATTCATAAGTCACTGGTTTATCTAATAGTTGAATCACATAATTACAACAACAAGAACAAATGACCTCCACAGGTTTGGGAACAGACACAACTCACTCTCCGTAACCTTTCTACAACTGATAGGGGACGTGTGTGAGGACCCTAGGCAGCAACCTACTGGCCACAGGCAAGTAGAAAAAGTGAGAAGCGGCAGACAAGCCAGTGAGTCACTGGAGACTTTTTCCCCCCAGAGTTCTTACTGCTACACAAATGCTAGCCACAAGTTTCTTCCCATCGACCTTGCCAACGCCACGGCATGCACGATTCATCCCTTCACCAGCAGAGCATCTGAACCGAGACCCAACAGAAACTGTCACCAGGTCTTACAGACTGCATCATCAGGCATAGAGGCACAGGAGTCGAGGCATCTCTAAATACAAAGCACCCCAATGATGTACACCCAGACTCCCTCATTCACATGTAAGGCATTTATAAGTTAACTATTGTGGGACTCATTTAAAATATAATAGATAAACCTAAAATCAGAATTTAAAAAGTGCTCATTATTTTACTTAGAATCTTTGTAATAAAAGCCTCAAAAGGATACAGGCAACAATAGGTCTGTTTTGCTTATTTCAAATCAGCTCCCGTTCGGCAGGTGTCTCAGAAGAGGACATTCTGGCAACAAAGAGCTACTGCCACCAGGAGGCTCTGCAATGCACCTTTCATTGGAAGTCTTGAAATTAATATTCTTGCTCCCTTATAGCTAATGTGATACTTTTTCAAAGACACCAATTTTCCATGGAAAGTTTTTCTCAATAAAGTTACTGCATTCCTGCTCCTTACTCCCAAGTAACAAGACCTTGGATTTCGAATTTTATCTTGTAAGAAGGAAAGAGAACTATTAAAAACTTTTTAAAGCATTTATTTTGTTTTTATTTAAACCTTTCCCAGTAAAGGTGAGAATTCCAACCTTATTCCACTGGATATCTGGAGAAAATGCTGAGAGCAAAACAGACTCAAATTATTTATATCTACAACAAATGAACTCAAATTATTTCTAGGTTAAATATGAAGGTGATGACAATGGCAAAATGAAAATTTTCACTTTAAAGGATCTGTAAACCTTGATTGTTTTCAAAATTAGTCTCAACTAGCATCAGAGTGAAGTTTTTTTTAATCCTCACTGAGGGACATGCTTATTGATTTCAGAGAGGCGAAGGGAGGGGAAGAAACATCCATGTGAGAGAGAAACATCCAACCGTTGCCTCTCATACACGCTGACTGGGGACTGAACCCACTACCCAGGCATGTGCCCTGACTGGGAATCGAACCCATGATCTTTTGGCTTACATGATGATGCTCCAACCAGTTGAGCCACATGGGCCAGAGCCACACTCAAGATTTTAAAAGGAGGACCTGGACTTTTAAATGACAAGTTCTTGTTAATATACTTTAAAAAAAGAGAGAGAGAGAGAGGAGAAATTTGTTAATAACTATTAATTTCTAGGAATCCAAACTTGTTCAAGATGGACATGCCACTTCTATTTTCCACGAGACCTTTTTTAACCTGTGTGTTTACTTCACAATGAAGCAGGAGTTAGTTGCAAAAATACAACGTAATTTCATACGTGCTCCTGTTTAAAAGACCTTTAGATGGGGAAACATTAAGATCTGCTATAGAATCCTTGTGCTTTCTGTCAGTAAACCAACCATGTGTGGTCCTCCCCAGGGCTCAGTTCCATAAAACAGTTACACATTATTTACAAGCACAAATAGTTTTTAGCCTTTTGCTGAGCTGATGGGCTATTCACATGCCTATTTTAAAAACTAATCAAGGGCTACCTCTTATAAAGATAACTGATTTTATTTGCTTTAGACATAGTAAAAAAATCAAGATAAAGTACTGGGAAAAAAACTCTAAAATGTGAGCACAAAAAATAAATCAAAATGCTATTGGTATTAATCTGTTTTGGTTTACAAGAAAACTGTAACTGAGGGTTTTTTTCCCCTTTAAGTTTATATTGTGCTTGATTAAAAGGAACAGAAGAATAGTCCCTTTCACTACACACCACGTCCAGGAGACTATTAATGCTTGAGACTTTTTGTTTCCCATCTTCGAACCACATAAGCAGTTACTGTATCACTGCACACAGACAACTAGGATCTTCGGTGTCTGAGTGTCACAGCCAAGTGTTTCCCTCCATTGTAGAATAAATAGCCTTTCTCACCCAGGGTTCTTCGCTGGACCCAGAGAACACAAAAACTTATTTCAGTGGTTATTTTCTCAGTTGTCACAAGGACAGCACATGAGTAATACCATTCTGGACCCACAGGAGTGTTACTTCCATACATTTAAAAGACGTCGAGAGCTCTAGGGCTTGATTCTCTCATGGAACCCAGGCTGGTTTTGAAACTGGAGAATGAAATTTCTTGAATTACATAGGAAAACTTACACTTTTTCTTCTTCACGTTTTGCTTGCTGAACAGAGGAAAAAAAAGAGAGAACTGATGTCTCTTTTAAAAATGTCATCTACAGCATGGCTTGACCTAAAGTAAGTACAATCAACTAAAACCCGAACTCCAGCAGCAGTGAAGGGCCTCAGCAGCGCAAACAGGCGGCAGGCTGTCCCAGAGCTTGCCCCAGCTCACTGGGAGGAGGTCTGTCCCCCCCGAACTGAGACCAGGTCTCATGACAAGGCACTACCACCAACCCTGGCTTAAATGCAACATAGACTTTCCAGGTGAAAGCTGACTCAGGGCAGAAAAGCATAAAGACATGATTCTTGGGGGAATTTTCCTCTAAAACTTGCATAGAACATTTTGCGGCATCACCGTGTAGACTTAACTGTTAACCTGAGTGATAGGTACAACGCACTATCTGGAAAAAAGTCGAATCTGTTTTCAAGGGAAATTCAAGACACACCTCTTTTCCTACTCTGCTAAGGTTTTCCTGTCAGTTAATTTTCCAAGTGGAGAAGAACTCTAGTCCTGTAACACCTTACCTATAAGAAAGTCTCATCGAATGTGAAGGATCTCACGTGTATCTGCAGAAAACAGAAACTTAGAGAGCCATGTGTGAATACCTCCCTGCACTCACTGCTGCCCACCACAGGGGTGAGGAAAGGGGGACGGTCAGACTGTTAATACGTTGAGATGTCAAGTACCACAACCTCACAACTTCCAATCACTTAGAAAAAAGATGAATGGATATATCCAACAAAGGAAACATCATGTGTACGTGTTTCCTCTTTACAGTACGCTTAACGGTTATGTATTCTACTGTTGGTAAAATGAAAGTTGATTAAGACTTTAAAAGCATATTTTAAAGGTTAGTTCAAAATGTACCAAACTTCTAACACGTGACTGAAAGAAAAGGTGATTCAGTCTTCAGAACTGACACACTCTCAACATCTAGAACCAGATCTGGCATATAGAAGGTGCTCAATAAATACTTGCCAAATAAATTAGTCATTAAAACTTTTCACTGACATTCAAGCAAGAATTCCACTAAGCATGTTAAATAGCTGACCTTGTGCAAACATAACCCTAAAAATGGACACAATCTTTCAAGGGGAACAAGCAGGTAATACATAAGGTTTTGGAAACTTTTAGGGATAGTGCCGAACTCACAAAGCCCTTTCTCTGAGAGGTGCTCCCTGATCCAGCCATGGCTGTACTGCTGACGTGGTCCCCTGGCCACGTCAAGAACCAACAAAAAGAACCAACCAGTGAGTCTGGAACGGCCTCTTGAATAGAGAAGATACGAACTCAGAAACTGTGCAGTAGCCAGAAGCCTTCTGCCTGCCACGCATACAGAAGAACTGGGGAAGCCGGTCTGCAGAGAGGAGGAAATAAAGCAGATGCAGAGAAGGATGGAAAGAAACAAGAGACAGAGACTCCTCAGTCCCAGTTTCAAAAGCCGTCCTTGGGTCCTTGAGATGCCCTAATACAGTTCCAATCAATTCTCTTTCATGCTTATGCTTGAGCTAGTTTGAGTGAGATTTCTTCACACACACCACACAAGCCTTCACAAAAATATGTAAAAAAACCACATTTATTTACTCCAGACCCTGTCACTTTTTTACAGGAAATTATCAAAATTACTGTCCAAATCATTTCTGTCCAAGGATGTACACTGCAGAACTATGCATAAGAGAGTAAAAAAACTGGGAATAATGCAAATGTCTAAGAAGAGTGAACTGACTAAATAAATTTCATACCCATACGATAGGATACTATCAAGCCACTAAAAACTAATACTCTTTAAGAATATTTAAAAATGGGGAGAAATGCTCAAGATATATAAAAAATAAGTATTTCAAAAATAGTGTAATACCAATCTCAACTTTATTTTTAATACAAATCTATGACATGGAAAAAAGAAAAAAAATGACCTAGAACATGGAAGTAAGATCACAGCTAAATTTGATTTTTCTCTTTGCTGAATTTTCCAAATAAACACATAGAACTTTTAGAATTAGGGGGGAAAATGTTTGAAGAGCTGATAGATGACAATCCCCAGTGCCAATACTTCAGTCCCTCCCACCGGTCTGGGGGAAAAAAAAGAAAGAAAAGAAAAAACTTATATTGTATTAACAAATTTATTTATTTAAAAATCAACTCGTTGACTTTGAACTAAAGAGACTATCTCTGATCAGGCAGATTTTAGGAGGAAGGGAAGACGACCTCCCAGCCATTATTTATCACTTAGTAAAAATTCAGAAGGCTAGAGCTTCAGAAATCAAGCCACGCTGGAAAAAAAGCATGAAGAGTAAGCAGTAATCAAGCAAAAGGGTATGTCCGGGCCCCTGTGACCAAGCTCTGTCCTATCCATACACCTCCCGCTGCTCTTCATTTGACAATCTACTAAGTTATTTCTCGACTAGTACAATCTACCTACCCCTTTAAATAAATGTATATATTACATTGTTCCTTGATGTTATTTTAATTTAAAACACTCTTGAGCCACGTGGCCTGGATTCGTATCTGGCTCTACCACTTACCAGCTCTGAAACTTTGGGCATGTGACTTACTCTCTCAACCATAAAATGGGGATAGCAGTATCCATCTCCTAGGGTTACTGCAACAATTAAATGCATTAGCATATTTACAGCACACACAGAAGTGTCTGACAAATATTAAGTGCTATATAATTGTAGCTACTCCTAGTACTGTATTTAGTATTAACACTAATGCAAATAGTACAAAATGCTTTTTTTCGAACCATACAAGCTGACCCTCTGATCTTCACCTGACAGAATCTCTGCTCTAGCAATCCTAAAATAGGTGTTCGCTGAACATGCCCTGCTGTCACCTGTTAGCGTGCCTTTGCACGTGCTGGTCTTTCTGCCTACTGCCAGGGGCTTTGTCCTCCTAGCAAATCCCTACTCAACCTTCAACACCCAATTCAGGTGTCTGCTCTCTGTGATGAGTCCCATAATGCCCCACCAAGACAATGTTCCCCTTTCTGTGTACCAGGCATGTTCTGACTTCAAATTTATTGTAATGGTTTACATGTCCATATCCCCTATGAGTCTGAGCTTCGTCAGAACAGGCTCTAAATATACATTTGTTGCAACTTAAATAATTCAGGGAATTATTCATTTCAAGGAAGAATTCAGGGAGTAGTCATTTATTCATTTACTGAGAGCCCATATGCGTACAAACAAAACAAGTCCAAGTCCCTGGCCTCATGGAGTTCACAGTTTCTGGGCTCTCCCAGAGTAATGGTACCAGAAGGTATTATTTTAAGTGCAGAAGGGGCATTATATGCCTATGGGGCTAAAATCATGAGTAGTAACATGCTTCTATTGTGTTTTACTGTTGTTATTATTATTACAGCCCAAATTTATTCTCCACCTCCAAGAGAAGAGAAATCAATTAAAAAGAACACATGCATCTGTCATGCAGGCTCCTAAGGAATGTCTTCACCAAAATTCAGAGTCGCCGTGTGGCCTGTACTAAGAACAACGAAAAGGGAGGGGTAGAGAGACCCAAGCACAGCCCCAACACGGCCTGGGGGAGGCGGGAGGCCAAAGACTTAGTCAGCAGGTGACCTGGTTCAGGATTCCAGGGTAACTCCACAAAGACTCAACATCCTATCTAATAGTAAGTCCTGACTTTCACTTTCCTATTTCGTTTTATTTCTATTTTTAATTCACTACATACGCATAGCCTTAAAAACACTACCACGAGGCTTGGAATAGAAACAGCAGTCCCTTGGGTCAGACCCTCTAGTCCTGTCTGCCTTTCAGTAAACCACTTTCGACTCTTTCAGAGATTTCTTCAGGTTGTTCATCTTCTTATTTTAAAATACGTGCTCAGCGTTGATTTCCTGATCTTTAACTTTACAAATTACCAACTGAATTTCTATTGCATGCTACATCTGGGCAATTGAAATTTAGTCCCTGTGTTACCTTATTTATTACCCCACCTCCTCTCACCCCTCCATGGCCACTGCAGTCACATCATGACTTTCAGTTAACTCTGTATTTAATGAGGGTTATATTATCAGAAACATGTAAATAACATTAATTTGTAATTTAATTAGTACATTATTATTATACTTATATTCTTGTTCATTTTACTATTCCTGGAACTAAAAATGCTTTGCGCTGCCATTTGCCTGGTTTTCTATATTCCTACTATTAATTCTCCATATTCGCCAAATTAGCTGTAAAACATCTTTAAATAATGGTTCAAAACACATCGTATAATCTATCGGTCCATTTTTTTCTTGGCTGTATCTTTCCTGAACCCCTCCATCTTCCAGTCCAAAGTAAACTGATTGTTCTCTAAACCTATTATGCAACAGCCAAATTTTTCCTCCATTGAACAGGGGATAGTCTTCATCTTTTTTGTACTGGACTCTGTTTTCTGGATCCACGGCTTCATCTTTATGGGTTTATTTTCTTGTTTTGACAGAGAACATCCTCTAGCAGCTTCTGCAAAAAGGGTACAGGTATAGCAAGTTTTGTGACTGTGTGTGTCCACACTGTCTCTGTTCTGCCCTGACTTGATCCCAAACTGGGTTGGGTACAGAAGTGTACATTGGAAATTAGTGTTTTTCAGAATTTCAAAAGCATCATTCTACTTAATTGTAGCTCCCATGTTGCTGCCGAAGTCGGAGGCCATCTACTCCTAGTCCTTGTTCATAACGTTTCTTTCCCTCTGAGGAAGCTTTATGTAGGATCTTCTATGGCTGTTGTTATGCAGTTTCTTAGTGATGTGCGCCTTGGTATGTAGGTGTGGGTGTTTTTTCATCCATGGTTTTAGGTACTCAACAAATTCTATTAATCTGGAATGTATGCTCTTCAGTTCTGAGAAATATATTATTTGTTAGATATTATTCTCTTCACCATTTTCTGTTCTCTTATTTCAGAATTTCTACTGGTCAAGCATCAGACTTTCTGAATTGATCCTCTAATTTTTTTCTCTTTCACTGTCCATCCCTTTGTCTCTTCTGCGAACTGAGAAATTGCTCAAACTTCATGTTCTAAAACTTTTTTTATCAAGAATTCTGTACAGAATTGTATATTTGAAACCTATGTAATTTTATTAACCAGTGCCACCCCAATAAATAAAAATAAAAAAGAATTCTATTTTCTAATTGTTCCTTCATCCCCAGCATCCTGTTCTTGCTTCACAGATGCAGCATCTTCCCTTATTGATCTGAGGACCTGCAGTTAAAGAGTTATTCTGAACCGTCCTTTCCAATTCTCTGGGTGTGTCTGACCTTTCATGTTAGTGGCCTCCCTTACATATATCTGAGATTCTTGGCTGTTATGCTCAAAGTCAAGAACGAGGCGCTAAGGATGTAGAGCAACTAGAACACTCATACACTGCTGGCAGGGATGTAAAATCGGACTTTGGAAACATTTTGGCAGCTTCTTTAAAAAGTTAAAAATACACCTACCATACCACCCAGCCATACCTAGGTGTTTACCTGAGAGAAATGAAAACATATCTCCACACAAAGATTTATGTATGAATGTTCACAGTAGCTTTATTTCTAACAATTAAAAACTAAAACCAATCCAAAGAGTACATACAGCGTAAGTCCATTTATTAAAATTCTAGAATATGTAAACGTGAGCTATAATGACAAAAAAGCAGACCGATGTTTGCCTGTGACAGGACTGGGCAAGGGGGGAGGAAGAGAGGAATCGCCACAGGGCACAAAAACACTTCAGAGGTGACAGGTATGTGCATTATCTTGATGGTGGTGATGACTTCACCCAATCAAAACTCTACTCTTTTAAAAACGTATGTTTATTTTACATTAATTATGCTTCAATGAAATTATGAGAGAGAGAGGGAGCCAGAGGGAAGCAGGAAAAGAATCCAAAGTAAAAGAGGCTTTAAAAAAATGAGGTGCTAAAGGCAGACAGAAAACTGTGGGGCCAGCACACATGTAAGAGGGCTTCTCCAGACGCAGTACACAGCAGACCCCTGACTCACATGGTTTAAACCGCACGGGTTAAAAATTCACTGCTGTGTGGAATTTCTTCAGTATAGGTGTACAATGCTATAAATGTATTTTCTCTTCCTTATGATTTTTAATAACATTTTTTCTCTAGCTTACTTTATTGTAAGAATACAGCATATAATACACATAACGTACAAATATGTGTCCATTGACTGTTTATACTATCGGTAAAGCAACAGTAGGCTATCAGCAGTTAAGTTTTTGAGTCAGAAGTTATACATGGATTTTTTTCCTGCATAGGGGGCCGGCGCCCGTAACGCTCATGCTGCTCAGTGGTTAACTGTATACCCTATTCTCGGTATGGTCCTCACTCCTGCCCCAGACTATTACACTGTGCCTGGTATCTTCGAGTCAGGTGCCTCTCTGGTTAAATTGCTCTAGAATAAGAGTTGGAAAACTTTCTATATGCAGGCAGGACTTTGTCACAACTCCTTGATTCTGCTGTTGGTAGCACAAAAAGAGCGACAGACAATATTTAAATGAAAAATATGGTTGTGTTTCAATAACTTTATTTACAAAACCAAGTAGCAGGCCAGATCTGGCCCAGGTGCAGGCTACAGTTTGCTGATCCCTGCTCTAGAAAATCATGTTAGTCTTTCCATCTTCAGAGAACTAATCAATCTCTCTTCAGAAGTGATGGCTATAAAATGCTTATAAGTAAAGTAGATAATTAAGCAAGTAAAAAGGGGAGGGGAAGTCATAAAAAGGAATACTGGAAATTTAAGAAGTCATATATAATCTTATCAGCTATTAGCAGCAGATGAGGCTCAGGGGCAGTATTCTGATAACTTGCAAACACTGTTTCATCTGATGGACTCACATCTAGGACAAACAGAAAATCAGAGTAAGAAAAGTGTGTGTCTTCAGAAGATTTTATGACAGATGTTCACAGATAGCTTCAAACAGTTACTTTTTTGCCTACTTGACTTTAGTTGGGGGCTTTAGGTATGAACAATAGTGTAGGAGATTTCACTGTAGATTTTAAAAAAATGAAATACACATTCCATGGAAATCAAATGACCAGTGGTTTCACATAAATATTGCAGAGGAGAGATGAACACTAGACTAAATCCTAGGGCACTCCTAAGCTTTGAATAAAAAGATGAGGTCAGTCTCCCTTCATAATTCAAGGGTCTCTAAGAAAACAACACTTCTAAATTCTAATGTGATGTGCCAATCACACCAGTTTGGTTGTGAATGAGAGAGGGTGACACTCCATGGTTACTGGTATCAGAGAATAGAGATAATCATGTATCAGGTTACCACGATGAGACTACAAGAACTAATTTACTTACTTGACTCCAAGGCAATGAAGCCTAAAGGCAATGTAATTATTGTGTCTAATGTCCTATTTCAAAAATACTTGATAAATAAAGGTCCACAGAATAACTTAAGAATTTACTAAAGAAAAATGAATGAAGAGCACAGTGATCTGGATTCTAGTTCTGAATATGACACTGACTAATTAAATCATCATGGCTAAGTCACAAACAGTCCATATCCCAGTATGTATTACAATGATGTCCTCTTGACTGAGTTACATACGAAATCTTCTAAGCTTCTTTAAAAAGTAGTACTTTACATGTAAGATGAAGGTGTTACGTATGAGGTAAAGTAAGCCACCATGACTAAACCCAACAATTTCCATTTAAAAAGAACTTACCTCCAAAAATATTTAGTGCACTCAACAGATATGTGTTAACTTCTAAGCAGCATTACTGAAACGTTCCGTAAGTAGGAAAACAGACATTTAAATGACTTAATGACTCAAAATCTATCAGTAAGTCTGCGGCAGAGGCAGGAACAGAAGCAAACTCCCAGCGCCCCCTCACATCCAGCGCGGTGTCGTTCCACGCGTCAGACCCATTTTACTAAAACATGGTCATATTTACAGTGCGAGTGGTTCCACAGATGGCAACCATTTATTAAACCGAGAAAAGCATTTCATCTTGTACTAGGTTACGTATTATATAAAGAACAGAGACTATAACTTTTAAACGTGGAGTCAGAAAAGCAAAACAATAGCAGAGACCAAAGCCTATAAAGAGAACTACCTCTCAGAAAGGAGTAAGAAAAATAGAAGAGTGAAAGAAAACACCACCTAAAACCAAAAGGCAAGTCTGTGGAATCTATGGGACATTTTCAGCATGGACAAATGGCATGAAAAATATACCTCCAGAAAGCATCAGACGCACATTAATCCATCTTCCAATTAGCAAACTGCTCTCTTCCTCCACAGGTTCTCTCCTGAGAAAACTAGGTACTCTCACGTATGCTGTTAATCGGGTACGGCCTTCTCTGGAAATATTTAGTAGACGTTTCTTCATATCCTTTGACTGAGGGTGGTCAACAGGCTATTATTCTCAATTCTTCACAATCTCTGTGTTATAAAATTACACATCCACACCATTTGTCTTGACCTAAGGCTTGGCCACATGACTTGTTTTGGTTAATGAGAGGTTAAAAGACTTGATGCCAGCAGAGGCATACATTGTGTTTTGGCACTTCGGCCTGTTGCATGCATTCAGGTTACGAGCCACGAAATGAGTATGCCCCAGGCAGCTGCTGCCCCTCCATCCCTTCATGCTAGGCCCCAGAATGAACACATTGAGAGTGGATCTAACCCAACCCGCAGCCTGGAGGCAAGGCCAGCCGACCCACAAACTGAAGTCGATGTGCCCGATCCAGCCTAGATCAAGAGAACTGCAGGTGATCTACAGACCCAATGTGGAAATAAACACACAGTGTTATAAGTCCCTCAATAAAATAAGAGTTTGTTATACAGAACTATCTGGCAACACTGACCAATACACCCAGTAATCTCACACCAAAGAATTTATCCTAACGCAATCACAAAGGAACACATTCACATACAAAGGTGTTTATTACAGCAATATTTATATTAGTGAAAAATGGAAAATACCCTATTATCAACCAAAGGAGAATCAGTGAAATAAATTATGATTAGCTAGATCATTAAATATTTGAAGCTATTAAGTATCATGTTTTTAAAGAATTTGAAGATATAAGATGTTCATACTTCAAATTTAAGAAGCATATAAAACAAGATTCACTGTTTTAAAAAATTACAAGCAGAGAAAAAGATCAGGTGGGTTAAA
>VMDR010013367.1:0-25089 GCA_007922815.1 Macrotus californicus | reverse complement strand
CTTTCAGAGTCTAGTCTCCTCCCATCACCATATAAACAAAAAGTTTCTCAGTAGAGACTTTTTATTTTGGCAGTGTACATTTTATTGGCATATATTAGCAGGCATAGTAGGTCTTCAGGGTTAATTTCCTAGTAGTGAAATTACTGGGTCAAAAGGAAAATACTTTTTTATTTGATAATTCTTAGCAAATTCCTCCCCAAAAAGACTGCCCCAGTTTTGATATCCCCGGAAGGTATATGTGAGTGCCCAAAAATCCATGCCCTGGTCAGAGCTGGATATTTTCATAGTTTTAATTTTAGGGCCACTGTGAGAGGTAAGGCCATCTATCACACTGACAAATCATTAGCACAGGATCTAACCCTGGAAGTGCTGAGGGATGACCAGACGCCTAAGTCATGAGCACTACCTACATCTTAATAACACGGCCCACTTTTCCCCTTCTATTGGCCTGTACTTTTTTTGCTGTTAATTGCTGGGTTTTGAAAATACCCTGCGTTCCTTCTCTTCACCCCCACTCCCCAGCTTCTTATTTTCTTCCAGGCTTTTGCAGAGAGTTATGTTTCTTATCCCAAAGAACACAAATGAGGGATGAGCAGAGACCCTTCTTGCTAAAGAAACTTCTCTGGGCTATTCCCGTACAAAATCAATAGAGATTGTGATACTCAAAATTGAGTGTGTGTAAAAATCAGAGCATTGTGGGAAATAAAGATTTATGTGTTCTCAACAGACTCCTATAGATCTGGGATGAAGCCTGAACATTTATTTTTAACAACACCATCAGTCAGAGATTTTCAACCTTTTTCATATCATGAGACATATAAATGAGTTGTTAAAATTCTACAGCACACAAAAAATGTATTTTTTTACCTATATGACAAAAAATAGGTATAATTTTGATTCACTCACACTGGAAAGCTATTGTTGTGTTGGCTGTTGTCCTTTTTTTATTTGAAAGTCTAAGAGAAGAGAGGTCAGTGCCCCTGACTAAGTAGTCAGATATTGCATGTTTTAAAGATTCCTGTGTCACACAGGTTGAAAAATCACTGTCATAGATGATGCAGGCAGCTACCAAACCACTCTGTTTTAGGGGTTTGCCAGCATTTACCTAACCAGATTCATTTTCTCTAAAGATGTCTTTTGCACTAAGGAGTGACAAGTAGGCCCCAGACAGACAGTTGAGCTTCCCTAATTACTGTGTACTCTTTGCTTTGGGGCTGTGATATGGATTCTGGGGAAGTGTAGCTAAAGAGCCAACCCTTGATGGCAGTAAAGAAAGTATTCAATTGACCTTGCTTACGCTCAGTAGCCTGAAAGCAACTCTCCTGTGCTCCTTGGCATGACAACATCATACAGCTCACCCACTGCTCTCTGCATTTCATTCCACCTGGACCCTTGTGACCCCTGCTGAATTGACAAAACTCAATAGTATGGGATTGTGGCTTGCGTTGGGGAAGAGGGAGAAGGGGAGTCCAGAATGACCTCTTGATTGTCTTGGAGTTTTCAGCAAGCCTGGCTGGCTCTGATGACTTCTGATTCCTTTTGTCTGCCTGATCTGCACCTAGCACAATTCCCAGTGCAATGGCCCATGGTCAGTAAGTATTGTTTGAGTGTTCACACATGCGCACATTCCTTCAACAAATTTCTGTTGGGAGTCTGACTCTGGGCAGATGTTTGGGTCCTACAATATAATGGTAAACAAGATGGACTTGTGGGGCTTACATTCTAATTGTCAGGTTCACTGACAGCTATAGTTCTATCAAGTGTTACAAAGAAGAACGTAGATGTTTTAGTGGGAATGTGCAATTTAACTGGGAGATCAGATTTAAAAAAAGCGTTCCTTTGGAGGATCCAAAACAAAAAGGAAATAAACAAAAAGGTGATGAATCTTTTTGATCAATATAATAATCTATTTCAGGGTACTTTAAGTCAAGTTGTTTTGAAGAAGAGCTTACCAGATGGACAGGTTTGTCTTCTATAGTAGTTCTATAATGTAAGGGGCTTCTTAATCACAAATCTTTGGTTCATTCTTCTGGGCAAGTGGGTATCTTTGGCTGCCTCCCCCTGCAATATCCAGGCATGTGCAAAGTTCTCTATGATTTTTCCAATATCAGAGCTAAATTTAAGTCCCAGACATGGCTTCCAGCCAGAGTGTTCATGTGACCACCTTCTGAATATGCTCTAGGAAGCATGATAACTACTGACTAGAATGATGTTCTGGTTTCTCTGAGCAGTGTGCTTTATAGACAGATGTTACTGTCCATGATGGATGGCTTATGAACAGCTTGAGCATCATTAGGTGGTTGCTTTTGTGGATATCTCTTCATCACCATATTTAGGGACATCTGCTGTTGGGGATCCTGTGAAATAAATTAATTTGTGATTTGATCAGTCTGCACATGTAACCTGGATACTCTCCCTTTTTTGCTTCTACTGTACAAACATGTAGTTATTAATACTCATTAATGTACTCCAGTGCTGCTGACACAGTGACACAATTAAAAATGCTCTCTTGTCCTTGGGGAACAGGCTTATAATATGCTCATTATTGGTACCGCTGTCAGGGCAAGAGCCCAGAACTAGTTGTGGAGTTGCCAAGTGAAACGTCTTTGGGCTAAGCCCATATAGAATCAGTAAAAGCCAGCATCACTCAAACTTGAGTTTGCATAAAAATTGGAGTATTTGTAAGGAATTGATGTGTTCTGTCATCATAAGGTGAAATGTTAAGAAGCAATGTGGAGGGATCGAGCAAAAAGGAAAAAGGACTCAGACATGGACAGCAGTGTGGTGATTGCTGGATGGAGTGGGGTTCAGGGGACTAGGTGGTAGTGGGAAAATACAAGAAAGGTTAAACAATTAACAAAAAGAAGCAATGGTTTGAACTCATCAAAATCTGATGATACCTGTTTGATATTCTGGAGAGTGATGTTATGCTTCCTTAGAATTCCTGAAGTGATTTAGTGATGGTCCAGGTCAACTCAACACACACTTATTAAACACCCAATTTGTTCCAGGGACACTGTGTTGGATGCTGGGAGGTGATGAAAGAATGAACAAGCTGAAGTCTCCATCCTCAGTATTTCATTAACATGGAGAATCTGTGGGATATGTCACAATGCAGACTGAACAGTATCAGCACAGTTAACCATAGCGCTGCTTTTCAGTAGGGCACTGTGGTCTATGTGGCTCATTGCAAGGGGGCAAATAACACAGTAACACCAGCTGTGATGTGACCACTCATTTTATATCTTTCCTAAAGTTGTCATACCTAATATAACAAAGCAATTCAGAACTGAATAAAATCCCTGTGAAAGTTATTTTATTGACCTACTGTTCACTCCTTAGCCTCCAGTTCACTTGTTGCCTCTCTTGTGTGGCCACCCTGCCTGACTTCTCCCTTTCATTCCTTACGTCCCTCTCAGATGGTACCCTTCATCCTTCTGCAGCTAAGAAGGCCCAAAGGAAAGAACTTTGCTTTCCAAGAATCAGAACTTTTGTCTATAAAAAAAAATCACCCAAGTTTCCTCCATATAGACTCTGAATAGTGTTTTGGGTTCAGTCAGCTATTGCACTAATTTACTTAAAACCAAGAATGTACCTTTGGTACCAGGCAAAATTGGGGCAGGGATCTCAGTCTGAATTAGGCTGTCATGTATGAGTTTTACCCCTTTGGGTGGCTAACACCAAGTTGGCCTGCACTAAAACCTCAAGGTGAAGTGAGAATTTAGGGTGACTTCTTTTTGGGAGTGAGATGGAGCAACCTGAACCAATACTTATAAAAGTGTCCAAATCATTGTTTTGGTTGAAGAACAACTTTGACAGACTTATTCATAGGAGACTGTCGATGCTACCACTGTAGATGCCTAAATGAAGCTACTTCTGGCAGGAAGCGAGATTTGAGCTCCTTCCCCTGAGGAGTTAGATGGAGTTAGGACGTTGGGGTGGAGACAGATGGGACGCTGTTCCAGGTAGTTATAGGTACAGCTGGAGAGTTAACAAATGTTGCTGCTGAAAGGCAAGGGCCTAATCCTGGGGGACCTTTTACACCATGTCAGGGAGCATGACTTTCCTGGGGGTACAGGAGGAGACACTAGTTTGGGAGGGGTGGATAGAGAATAATAAACAATTAACTCTTTGCAGCAAAAACTAAGCTACAGCTTTACATGGATTATGTCATTCAGTTCTTAGCACAATAAAGTGAGTGAAGCATGGAGAAGCTAAGTGATTTGTTTACGTTACACAGCGAATAAACTGTGGTGCTGTGATTTGAGTTCAGCCCAACTCAGAATTCGAGTTCCTGCCCATCTATTACACAGCCGGGTAGCATGTACGGGCTTCTCTGCCACATGAGTAGCTATTACCATCCAGTGTCAGGTAACGCGAATGCCTGTATTTTCTGGACTTTGTTTTAATGAATAACGAGTGTCATATTTTCTCAAGATGATGCTTCCTATTTTAGAATGTGTATTTCACAGAGGGAATCTGATGAAATGTGTAGGCATTGGAGTCAAGTGCACTCCAAAGTGAGATTTGTCCTCAAATCACCAAGGCATTTAATAGTGGTGGGACTTTGGGGCAAGATACTCAACCACTCTGAGCCTTAGTTTCCTCATCTGTTGGGTCAAGAGGAAAATGCTCACCTTGTAGGGATATAGTGAGGATTTGCAGTAATGTACATAAGGCATCTCACATAACATCTGGCCAAGAGCAGGCACTGGATAAATTATTACATTATTATTCATTTCCTTGAATCTGCCAGCAGGGCTTTGGAATAATCCTCTGTAGTCATGGTCAGGGCTCAGCTGTCCAAACGCAGTTACAATGAGGCAGAGAACACCTTTCCCTTATTTCCACAATCCTCTGGGTGAGCCTGCTCTACCTAAGTCATGGGCAGAATGTATTTCAGAAGCTGCTCTTTTCATTTCTATGACATGTGCCTTAAAATATTATAAATGCCCGATTTTTTATAAACTGAATATGCAACAACCTCTCATGTGTAGAATCTCCCTAAGTAGGGTTGTGACTGGTTGCCTAAGCAGTAGGGGGTGCCCTATTTAGGCTGTGGTTCTACTAGGAAATTGAAGTCTCTGAATTGTAACTGAGGGTGGTAAGAAGCTTCTTTTAATAATGATGCAAGTTGGTCAGATGTCTTGGCACCAGGCAAAGCAGGGTTTCATAGGGTCTTATTACCATCCTGGTTTGGGCTATTCAGACTGGAACTTTAGACCTTTTTTTGTTCAGGACTTTCTATTTTGTTTTTAGAAAAACAGGCAGAAATTCTTGGGTGTGATTGGCAGCAAGTGCCCAATTATTAGCACACTGTTTGTATATACCTGAGATGTCATTCCATGTATAAGATGGCCCCAGTTCCAGAATAAGAGCACATCCAGTTGCCTGCAAACCATACTTAATGGTGAACTCACACTGTCTGCTATTATCTTGGTTTCTGTTTTCATTTCATCACCTCAGTATTGACTGATTACAAAGGGGCCAGATGCTTCAGGGAATGCAAAGGTGACTAAGGGCTCCCCACATCTGTACCTAGTTCTTGTGGGAAGACATCGAGGGGCATACCCCTAGTGTACAAATAGCTACTTTACAAAATACTGGATGAGGGGTGCCTTAGGAGATACCACCAAGATACAGCCAAGTGTCATGGAGAGTCCAGGGGAGACAATGTTAAATCCAGGGACGAGGAGTTGGGGAACTTTCAGAGAGAACAACTCCTTCCTTGTGGTTAGAAGATAATGTGTTAGTAGCAGTAAATCAGGTAAAAGGCAAATAGATCTTACAATAAAACCATATTCTGTTACTGCAAAAATGACTGAATAAACCTGACCCTCAATTGCTTTAGCATATAAGAACAGAAAAGGGAAGAGTGATCTAGGACTTCCCAACATCTATACCACGGGCTCTGTTCCAGGAAGCAATGTGGGAGTTTTTTAATGCCAGAGATTGCAGCTTATTCATTGAACCTTAAATATACAAATCTAAATACATCTGAGTGCCCAGATTTCTGAAGACCACACTATCTCTCTAGAGGGCAAATTGATGTTTTTCTAGAGATGTTACTGGTGTCAGTGAATCCATAAACCCACCATTCTGTGTTTAGCTCCTAACACCTTCAACACTAAAGTGAAGCAAACTTGGTTGTATAACATATGTTGTGACTGGCTTTAAAAAAAAACACCTTTCTTTTTCTCTTAAGGAAAGATCTACTTTTTCTTTCTCAAGTTATTTGTTGCAGAAACATGGACAAACAAATTCAAGTAGGAACCACAACCCCATTTTATTCAAGTTTATTGTGGGCCTGGACCAGCCTTTACAATTCTCTTCAGGGCTTTGAGTTCTTTTGGCTTGGCTGGAATTTTATAATTGAAAAATTTTCCATCTGACTTTGGCCCTTCAAGTAAATACTGTATAAACCTTTCATTTTAAATCACGCCAAGTTTGACAGGAGTCAAAGCAGATGTTCGGTTCCTGTTTCAGCCTGGAGCCTCACCCCAGGAAGCAATCTCAGCTGCTCCTGTTCCTGATCTGCAGGGATCGATCTAGATAAAAAGTGACTTGTTCCCATTGCGTTCATTGCCTACCCATGCTGCCCAAATTACTCAGCATCTACCAGGAACATCCCCCAAAGGATCAGAACTTAAGTCGCTTTTCTTTTGGCATAAACATTGGTTGGATCCAGTGGCATTCTTTCTTGTCTTCCCTTTCTCCTATGATGTTCTTGTGCTCATTTCCTCCCCGTTTTTAACCTTCCTTTCTCTCTGAAATCTGAGTGCTTGCTTGTCACTCACTTACTCTCTAGGTGTTCTTTTTCCCAGTCTCCTTTGTGACTTTTCCAAATGTCCTCCATTGTCCAGCACCAGTAAATGCTCTTTTTCTCTTTTGTATCTGCAGTCTGTCCCTCCCCACTGGAATATCCTTCCTTATGTTCATAAACATCTTTTTTGCCCTGGCTGGTGTGGCTCAGTGGATTGAGCAATGGTCTGTGAACTGAAAGGTCACTGGTTTGGTTCCCTGTCAGGGCACATGCCTGGGTTGCAGGCCAGGTCCCCAGGAAGGGGTGCACAAGAGGCAACCACACATTGATGTTTCTCTCCCTCTCTTTCTCCCTCCCTTCCCCTCTCTCTAAAAATAAATAAATAAAATCTTTAAAAACAGCCATGTTTCTGCTCTCTCATGTCTTACAAACAACAAAGAAAACAAAGATTAAAAACAAATAAACAACAACAATGGAAAACTTTTCTAGACGTGTTATGGTCATTTCTGATTTTTTTGATGTCCAGACTCCTTGTGAGACTAGGATATGTTTCTAAGTTTTTAGTTCTTTCACTAAACTCTGCTTTCCTGCCCATGCTCTCTAGAAAAATCACTCTCAAAGGTTACCAGAGGCATCCTACTATCAAATGTATTGGCAATTTCTCAACTCTCATGTTAATTGACTTTATGTAAAACCTGACACTGTTGACCAATTTCTTCCTACCCAGTTGTCCTTCTGTTCTTGAGGGATTCTCCCAACTCCTCTTCTATCTGCCCCTCAAAGCCAAGTGTTTCTCAATGCTCTATGCCTGATCTACTTTTTGTTAGACTGCATTTTCTCCTGGGTCATTTCATGCAGGTCCAAATCTTTTGCTATTATGTCTATGCCAATGACTCATAAATCTGGATTTTTAGCCCTAATTTCTCCCCTGATTACTGAGAAGTACTGAAAAATTCTGCTTGTGGGTATGCATCCAGGGCCCTTAAACTCACAGCTCCTACATTCATCTTCCTGATTTATTTTTTTTCTTTAAACTTGTTTCTTCCCCTGCGTCCCTCATTTTTGTTTATTACATTCCTCTCAGAGCCAGGCAAGCTGGACCCTTTTGACATGTTCTCCACCTTCATTTTCCTCATTATTCAATCCCAAACCCTGCCAATTTTACTACCAAATGTTTCTTAAGTTATTTCTTCTGTCTTTATAGCATTACTGTAATGAGAATTTGGATTATTTCATTTGTCTCTTGGGTTCTAAGTTCTTGCCTCTCCAAATCATCATTTCCACTGATTCTAAAACTCTCTTTTTAAAACACAGTCTAAATCATCTTGGTTCTTCTTCCTTTCAATAGCTTCTCACAGTCCAAACAATTATATTTGAGCTCCCAAGCATGGTATTCAATGTTTTCCATTATGAGCAGTCAAAGACACAGAAGAATTCACAGTAGGCACCTTCAGATCCCCTTGACCTTTGCTCTTGCTATTGTTCATGTCAAGATGGCCCTATGGTCCCTCTTGTTCCTTGCTCTGATACTACACCTTTCTTAAGTCTGTCCCAATACTCCCAGCAGAATGATCTACTCTGAACTGTACAACATAATAATGGACACAGCAGGACAGGAGGGGAAGAGCCCTGATTTTTGCATCAGACAACTTGAATTTAAATTCCTTCTTACCTCTTTGAAGTTTTGTAGCTTTCTGTGGCTTCTAAGCAACCTGGAGAGACTTCACCACCTCCATGTTGTACTCTGGAAATGGCAACTCCATACTTCCAATTGCTCAAGTTATAAACTTTGTAGTTAGTCTTGACTCTTCTCTTTTTTTCTTGTACCTTACATCTCATCCATCAGTAACTTATCTTGGCTCTGCTTTCCAAATAATTCTGAATCAGGCCACTCCTCTGAACCTCTGCTGTTACCACCTAGGTCCATGCCACTTTCTTCCCTGTTCTGGCTCCCATACATACCCCAACTGGGGATTGAACCTGCAACTATGTATGTGCCCTGCCTGGGGATCAACCCCGCAACATTTTGGTGTATGGGACAATGCTCCAACCAACCTGGCTAGGGCAGGCAGGGTTCTTATTTGATTCTGCAGCCCCAGTCCTCACAGATACTGCATTTCATATACCAGCACACTCTTCAAATGATTCCATTCTCCCCTTGTGACCCCTGTCTACCTCTCCACTTTCACTTTGGCCCACTTAGTACAGGATGCATCCTGTCACTTCTCCACTATTTTCCCATCCCAGAATAAGCTCACAGACCTTCTGAGAAGTTCTGCTCTAAGTTACCAATCCAGGGCCTGATAAAATTCCCTTCCGTGCCTCCTTAATCTCCTTTCCCATGAAAACCCTTTGAGGGAGACAGTCTTAACACACAGATGTGGACCTTTGTGCATATTGCTAAGGAACTATAGAATTGCTACTACTTCCAGTGCTTTGATCTATTGTAAATCCTCACAATAGGCTCCTGAAGGCAAGAGTGGCCACCTGTTATAGAGAAGGAACTGAGACTCATGGGGTGAAATCCCTAGTATAAGATGAGGTGTTTAGGGAAGAAAGACCACAGGGGAATCTCTGCTGAGTTCCTGTGTACCCTAAATGCCTTACTTCCAACTGTGAGCAGGGGAGGCAGGGAGTCGGTGTCTAAAGGGCAGGGATGGGCTTGAAGGGATTAAAGGTGAGACAGGAATCCTAAATATTCTCAGGTCCAGAAACAGAAGACCCAGGCAAAGTGGGACCCACTCATGTAGGGAAGGGACGTGTGGCCTAGAGCTTTCATTTTCTTCACCACCTTCCCCTTCATTATTTTTTTCTTTAGATTTTTGAAATTGTTATTCTATTACAGTTGTCTCCATTTCCCCCTCCTTAGCCCTTCTCTGTCCATCCTGCTTCCCGCTCCCATAGTCAGTTCCCACACTGTTGTCCATGGGTCATTCATATATGTTCTTTAACTAGTCCTTTCCCCTTCTTTCTGCTATTATCCCCCTCATCCCTCCCCTCTGGTCACCGTCAGTCTGTTTCATGTTTCCATGCCTGTGGTTCTATTTTGTACCTTAGTTTATTTTGTTCATTAGATTCCTCTTATAGGTGAGATCATATGGTATTTGTCCCTCACCGCCTGGCTTATTTCACTTAGCATAGTATTCTCCAGTTCCATCCATGCTGTTGCAAAAAATAGGAGTTTCTTCTTTCTTTCTGCTGCATTTCATTTCATTGTGTAAATGTACCAGTTTTTTGATCCACTCATCTACTGATGGGCACTTAGGCTGTTGCAAGCACTTGGCTATTGTAACTTGCGTGGCTATGAACATTGGGGTGTATACTTTTCTTTTGAATAGGTGTTTCAGGATTCTTAGGGTATAACCCCAACAGTGGAATTGCCAGGTCAAAAGGCAGTTCCATTTTTAGTTTTTTGAGGAAATTCCATACTGTTTTCTACTGTGGTTACATGAGTCTGCATTCCTACCAAGAGTGCACTACTCTTTTCTCCACATTCTTGCCAGCAGTTGTTGTTCCTAGATTTATTTATGATGGCCATTCTGACCTGTGTGAGGTGACATCTCATTGTGGTTTTACTTTACATCTCTCTGATGGCTAGAGATGTTGAGCATCTTTTCATATGTCTATAGGTCCTCTGTATGTCCTCTTTGGATAAGTGTCTATTCAGGTTCTAGATTAAGAAGGATGAGTTAGTTCTTCCTTAAATGTTTGGTAAAATTCAACTGTGAAGCTATTTGGTCCATGGCTTTTGTGTGCTGGGATTTTTTTGATTAATGCTTCAATTTCACTAATGATTATAGGTCTATACAGACTTTCTGCTTCTTCTTGTTTCAGTTTTGGAACATTATATGTTTCTAGAAATTTGTCCATTTCATTCAGGCTTTCAAATTTATTGGCGTATAGTTGTTCATACTCATTTCTTATAATCCTTTGTATTTCTGTGGTATTGGTTGTAACTTCTCCTTTTTCATTTCTGATTTTATTTGTTTTGGTCCTCCTTTTATTTTGAGTCTGGTTAAAGGTTTGTCAATTTTATTTATCTATTCAAAGAACGAGCTCCTGGATTTATTGATTCTTTGAATTGTTCTTTTAGTCTCTATGTCATTTAATTCTGCTCTGATCTTGATTATTTCCTTCTTTCTTCTCACTCTGGGATTTGTTTGTTGTTGTTCCTTTAGTTCTTGCTGATGTAGGATTAGGTTGTTTATTTGAGATATTTCTATCTTCTTTAGGTAGGCCTATATCCCTATGAACTTCCTTCTCAGGACTGCCTTCACTGTGTCCCATAGGTTTCGGATTGTTGCATGTTCATTTTCATTTTCATTTGTTTCCAGGTACTTTTTGATTTCTTCTATGACCTCATTGTTAACCCATTCATTATTTAATAGCATGCTATTCAGTTTCCATGAATTTGAATGTTTTTGAGTGTTTTCCTTGAGGTTGGTTTCCAGTTTCAAGCCATTGTGATCGAGCACATGCTTGATATGATTTCAATTTTCTTAAATTTGATAAGGCGCGTTTTGTGTTTTACCATGGGATCTATCTTTGAAAATGTTCCATGTGTGTTTCAAAGAATGTATATTTTGCTTCTTTTGGGTGAAAGATTCTGTATATGTCAATTAAGTCCATCTGACCCAGTGTGTCATTCAATGCCACAATATCCTTGTTGAGTCTTTGTTTGGAAGATCTATCCACTGTTGGCAGTGGGGTGTTAAAATCCTCTGTGATGACTATGTTACTGTAGATATCTTTCTTGAATTCCTCCAAGATTTTCCTTGTATATTTAAGTCTTCCTATGATGGGTGCATATGTTTATAAGGATTATATCCTCTTGATGGAGTACTCCCTCAAGTATTATGTAGTGATTTTCTTTGTCTCTTTTCTTGGTCTGTGTTTTGAAGTCTACTTTGTCTGATATAAGTATTGCTATCCCTGCTTTTTTTCATATCCATTTGCTTGGAATATTTTTTCCATCACTTCACTTTCAGCCTGTGTAGATATTTTGTTCTGAGGTGGGTCTCTTGTAGATAGCATATATGTGGGTCATGTGTTCCTATCTATTCAGCTACCCTATGTCTTTTGATTGAAGCATTTATGCTTAAAGTTATTATTGATAGGTACTTATTCATTACCCTTCATTCCATACCTGCATTCCTTTCTCTCTCTCTCTCTGTGTGTCTCTCTCTCTCATTTCTTCTTTTATATCAGTTCCTTTAGCATCTCTTGCAGTGCTGGCTTGGTGGAGATGTATTCTTTTTGACTTCTTTTGTCTGGGAAGCTCTTTATTTCATCTTCCATGTTAAATGAAAGTCTCTCTGGATAGAGTAGTATTGGTTGTAGGTCCTTGCTTTTATTACTTGGATTATTTCATGACAATTCCTTCTGGCTTGTAGTGTAAAAAAAAAAATCAGCTGATAGCCTTTTTGGATGCCCTTGTATGTTACTAGCTATTTGTTTCTTGCTGCCTTTAAGATTCTCACTTTGTCTTTAAATTTTGCCATTTTCATTATGATGTATCTTGGAATGGGCGTCTCTGGGTTCATCTTTATTGGTACCCTCTGTGCTTTCTGAGCTTGCATGACATTCTCCTTCACCAAGTTAGGGATGTTTTCTGTCATTATTTTTTTCAAAAAGCTTTTCTATCCCTTGCTCCTTTTCTTCTCCTTCTGGTATTCCTATGTTGTGAATGTTGTGAGGTTTCATGTTGTCCTGAAACTCCCTTAAATTATCCTCATTGTTTCTGAGTCTTTCTCATTTTGTTGCTCTGACTGGGTGATTTTGTTCCCTACTTTGTCTTCAAGCTCACTGATTTGGTCCTCTGCTTCATCTAGCCTGTTTTGACTCCTCCTAGTGCATTCTTCATTTCAGATATTGTATTCTTCATCTCCTCCTCATTCTTACTCATAGTTTCTACATCCTTTTTCATGCTGATATAGTTCCCACTAAATTCCTTGTAGCTCCAATACAGTTCCTTGTAGTTCTCACTGAGTTCCTTGAGCATCCTTATAATCATTATTTTGAATTCTATTTCTGATAGATTTCTTGCCTTAATTTCATTTAGTTCTTTTTCTGGGGATTCCTCCTTTCCTTTCAATTGGGTATTATTTTTTTGTCTGTGGAGACATTTTAGGTGACTCTTTTTGTTTCTGCATCTCAGATTGCTCTGCTTTGCCTGCCTGTCTTCATGAGTTGAACTTCTGTGGTAGGAGTTCTGTGGGACTACAGTTTCTTTGACCTCTTGATCTGGATGTTCTAGGGATGCTCTTTATTTGGTTTATGTGGGCTCTCTTGTTGTTCTTGGGCTTTGATTATTGATGGCTCTTTCATTGGTGGGTTTTCCCCTCCAGCTTGCTGACTGAATGTAAAAACCCCCACCATGTCCTGTATGCTGTTGTACAGGTGCTGGTTAACAAAGCAGTAATATCCAGAAAACCAAACTCATGCCAGTAAAAATACCCTGTATCACATCAGCAATATCAACAGCAATTGAGCAAAGATGTATAAAGGTGGAAAGAGATTAAGAATAAGATAGGAAAAAAGAATATGAGATTACTAAAGGAGAGAAAAATGATTTTGAGAAGGAAGGGGGTGGTGAAATAATAAGAGTAGGGAATAGAAACAAGGTGAAGAAAGGGAGAAAATAAAATTTAAAATGTAAGTAAAAAATAGAAGGGTGATGGCAAAATGGAGTAAGAAAAGGGAAGAGGAAAGGACACATGGACAAAGCCAAAGGGGGGTAGGCTTGAGGGTGGGGGTGATGATGGCTGGGGTGCAGGGGAGTGGTGGTGGGGGAAATGGAGACAACTGTACTTGAACAGCAATAAAAAAAGAAAAAAATTAAAAGAGTATAATATGAGGTTTAAAATTAAAAATATAGTGAACCAATAGGAGCAAAATTGAAGAAAAACCACAACATGGTCAATAACAACAATGAATGGGCAAAGATTAATAAAGGTGGAAAGAGAATAAGAATGTTATAAGAAAGAGGAAAGAGAATATGGGATGTCTACAGGAAAGAAAACTGATTTTGAGAGGATGGAGGGAGGAGCAATAATAAGAGTAAAGAATAGAATCCAGGCTAAGAAAGGGAAAATATAAAATTCCAAACTCAATTAAGCAAAGGCCAAAGGAAGGCAAAATGGAGTAAGATGGGGGAGAGTAACTTATGATATTTGAAATAAGAAAATAGTGAACAAATAGGAATACAATAGAAGAAAAACAGCAATAACCACAATATCCATGCCAAACAAGCTACAATTGATGGAAATAAAATGATAATTTTATAAGAAAGGGAAAAAAATTGTGAGCTGAGTAAAGGCAGGAAGAATGATTTTGGGAGGGCAGAGAGAGGAGAAATAGTAAGAGTTAGGAATAGGAACAAGGTGTAGAGAAGGGAAAATAAAATTTACAGTGATAATAAGAAAGGCAGGAAGAAGGCAAAATGGAGTAAGACAAGGGAAAGGTACTAAGCAAGATTTGAAATGATTAAAAAAAATTTAAAATATATAAAAATCTAAATAAAAAGAATGAAAAATAAAAGACAAAAAGTAGTAAATTAGTTGGAATACACTTGAAGTAAACAAGGAAATGTTAAAGGGCGAGAATTCATCTCAGCAGAGTTTGGTGTTTGCCTTCTGTCTTCTCTTTCTGGATCTGCCTCTGGCTTCTAATTAGCTCAAGGTCCTGGGGTGGATCTTCCAGTTTCTGACAGCACCACATGTACCACCTTCACCTGCCTCTAGAGGGGGCTTCTATTGCTATTGGGAGGGTAGGATCCCTGGGTCTCCCTTGGGAGGTGCTGTCCAGTCTTCTGGGAAAATTGTGGTTGTGTTCCCCTGCCCCTGCACCACCCATCTTGTTCTGTCTCAGCTTATTTCTAATAATGTATAGTTTCCAGTATACCAGCTATCTGTTTCAAGGGAGGGGTCAGTCTGTGTAAGAGGGTCAGCTCTTTCTGGCTTAGTGCTCGTGACAGCTCTATGTGAGAGCTGAGGCTGGGTGGGGTCCTGATTCCCCCTTGCTGCATGGACTTCTGATCTCCCTGCCTTGCTGGCCTCAGTAGAATAGGGCCCCAGGAACCAGTGTATTTTGTCTCCCTGAGAGAAGTTCAAAATTGGTCCTTTCGGAAACACTCTTCTTGCCTTTCTCCTGTAGATATGCATTCTGCAGGGGGTTCTTGAGTTTGACCTGCCTGTTCTGACAATCCTGCAGGAGGTAGGGGCTGGGTAGACCTTTCCATCCCAGAGGTTTGATTTCTGCTGGGGAACGGGTTTCTGTCTGGCTATAAATAATCTCAGGTGCTCAATTCTTGCCCATCTAATTCCCAGCCCACTGCCCTCATAGTAGAGTCAGTCTTGAACTCTCCCTTTTGTATAGCCTCCCGTGGCTTGCTAGCCACGCTGGCCCAAGGCCAGAAATCCCTTTCTGTGCAATTTTCTGATCTCCCTGCCCAGCGAACCATGCTTTCAACGTTGTCCCATTGTTGGCAAGGCAGCTGTACATGGGGTCCCTGCCCAGCACACTTCAGCTCCCCTTTTAAAGTCTTTTTGTGGCACACTCACTGCAGCACCAAGTCACTGTCCAGCTTTCTGCCCACACCACCTCTCCAAAAAGCCAGACCTCTCTCATGGGCATGGCTGGCCGAAGTGTGCCTCCACTCAATGCAGGAGCAGATAGAGTCCCCCTCTCTTTGGCACTCTCCTGGTTGGTGTTGGGCCCTGCAGCTATGGATGATGAGCTACTTGCTGTGTATGTGTGCCTTGCACATTCTCCCAAGTCACTTCTGGCCCACATCTGTGGGCTCCCCACTCAGGATTGGGGCCCCCTGTCTTGGGAGGAGAGGGAGCCAGAAAGCTGTGATTTCTGATCAATCTCTATGCATCTACTGGTACCATGCATGAGTATTTCCCTTTCAACTTATAACATCTCCTTACCACATACTGTGAAGCATCTTTTGTATTCCCTGGCTCAAAACTTCCAATTAGCTAAGATTTCATCGATTATTCAGGTTATTTGTCAGAAGGTCAGGCGAGAATCCGAGTTGGGGGCTCGAGCAAGTGGACTCAGCTTCCACCTACTTGGCTGCCATCTTCCCCACTCTTTCCCCTTCATTTTCTACACTGCTCTTTCTGCCATTGCAGACTCAATTTTGTTTATTTCAATAAATTTTTAATCGAGTTAATGTGGAATTACCTGAGGTGTAAACGATAAGACTGAGAGAGCCTATGAAAACTTCACACAGTTGCCCCCCGTGGTTAACATTTTATAAAACCATGGTATACCATGGCATTGAAATACTCTCCCAATCTTATTCAGATTTCCCATTTTACTTGCATTTGTGTGTGTGTGTTTGGGGGTGTGGTCTGTGTGTACATTTAGTTCTATACACTTCTATCATGGGTAAGCTTGTGTATCTACCACCACAATCAAGATACTGAGCATTTCCATCAACAAAGATTCCTCCTGTTGCCATTGTATAGCCACACCCACTTTCTTTGGGAGAGGGTCCTTCAGCCACTAATCTGTGCTCTGTTTCTAAAATTTTGTTATTTCAAAATATTACACAAATGGAAAAATTCAGTATTTCACCAATCGGCTCTTTTCTTTTCTTTTTTTATTACTTTATTGTTGTTCATTTACAGTTGTCTGCATTTTCCCAATCGGCTCTTTTCATTCAGCCTAATTCCCTGGAGATTCATCTAGGCTGAACATCTTTTGACAATGCTGTGAGGTGGGAATCACCTGGCGAAGGGGAGATAAGCAGCTGCCCCAGGAGTGAGTTTGTGGGTGGTCAGTCTAGAAGGCATTTATTTGTCAGCTTGCGCTTAACTTAGGATGACCCATCTATTATGTATCTATTTAACCCTGAGAAGTGACTGCATTTTCATCTGTAAGTTATTTTCTTGAATTAAAGTTCCCAAGTGCTAGGGAAGCCGTAACATTTTTGCCTTGTGGAATATTGAAAAGCATCCAAATGTCTGAAAGCCAGTGGTCTTTAGGGCATGTTGAAAAGAGACCAAGAAGACTGTAGTGATTTTGAGTCATCTGGGGACTCTTCAGCAGTTGGCGATTTAAAAAGTAGACCAGAGAAACCAAACAGCATGTTTGAAAGTTCATTCTATCCTTGCTAAGCTCTCACTAGATGTCCTAGGTACTAGTTTTCATGAAGTTTTAAATATCCAGTAAGATTTGAAATTTTAAAGGGATACAAATTTGAATTAGATTTATGATTTAAACACTTCAACTTCAAAACACTTTAAAAAATCTACTTGTTTCTATAATTTACAGAGTTCAGGTTAATTTATACAATATTTTTTCTTTTCAATTTTGTCTTAATAGAAAAGCAATGGTTTTTCAAACTAAAGGAATTAAATATGCAATGCAATACACAGATAATGTATCATAGAAATGCACTCTTGAAACCTATATAATCTTATTGATCCATGTCACCCCAATACATTCAATTTAAAAGTAAAGTTTTAAACACAGGAATTAAATATAGGATGATGGGAGGTGACAGGATGAACTAAGAATGAGTTAAAATTCTTACTAGGCTCTACGACTAATTGAATCAACTCGATGACTCCATCCGACATATGGACAGAAATTTAAAAATAATAATAACTTGTACCTTATGTAAAATCTAAAGGGCAAATTCTTTCTTTATAAAAACTTAGTCCAGATTGTATATGTATGATGGCCTATGACCAGAAGCTGAGGCTTGAAAGTCATGCCGCTGACGTTTGTTAGCTGCGTGGCCTTTGCTAGTTTCAGAGTTCCTCTGCCTCAGTTTACTTGTTCCTAACATGGGGATAATCCTAGCAGCTATCACTGTTTTGAGCATTTACGATGTACTAGCGCTTTTTTATACATTTACATGTATTGTAGCAATTAATTTTTTATTATATTCCTATTTTGTTGATGACAAACACAGAACATAGAGAGGTTAAGGAACTCACTTGAGCTCACGCAGTTTGCTAGGGGCGTGACCAGTCCCAGTCCTGGTGCCCATGCTTCTCACTGCTTAACTGCTCAGCTAACTCTCAGAACATGTACCCTAGGGTATCTGCCTGGTAGGTTTGTTATGGTTAAAAGGAAACCCATATAAATGAAATGGTCTCATTAGGTTAGATGATCTATTTAAAGCCACAATGCTTGGCACTTAGGGTTGAATAAAAGCTAGCAGATGAATTATTGTTATCATAGGAGCATTATTTGGCTTTTTCACTTGGCTGCTGAGGTGTATCTAAATAAGTGGATTCCCAAATGTCTTGCACTTTATCATCATGAGATCTATTCAAGAGTATGCAGTTATTTCTAATTCAAAAATTTCTTTATGGTATTTCCAACCACAATGTTTTGGAAGTAACAGGTACTTTGATAGGTATACTTTCTATGCTGTGTCAGCAAAAAGCCATTCTGGGCGGTTTTTAAAAATTTAATGTCTAGCATAATTTATTTTTCCATCTTGCAAGTTCCTCAAACGTATTAGCAATGACTAGATCTTAAGGACCTATGAATTCAGTTTCAATGATTAATGTGAAGTAGTGTTGGTAATGAGAACATGCATGAATGAGATGGAATATAAAAGACTGTGCTCACCATAAAGACTGACACATTTAAAATTTTATATCTGTGCTGAAGGCTTCTTCAGCAGCAGCTGTATGTCATTTAATACAGCAGCAACATGAAACTCCGCAGGGGGTGAGTGTTCAAATACTTGATGTTGCCTCCTCCGCATGCCTTTTTCATGTTAGCGCCACGCTGAGTAGCAGCCTCCTGTTCAACCTGTCTTAAGGGCCACAGTTTCTTAAATCAACATCTCAGTTGTCATTAACTTGATTTTTGTCTTCTAACATGCCCCAAGAAGACCTCTGCTTGGTAGATTTTTGGTTGACTGAGCTTCCCTATAATATGAAAAACATCTTTCATGTTGGCTATTTTCCTATTTCCAAATCCACAGCTCCATTCTGAAATCTGAGTTTCTTCCCTAGGAAAGCTTTTATTTTTCTTCTTTATAGCTGGCTTTATCTTTTCTAACATCACCACACCTGTGTCATATTATCCTGTAAATGCATATTGAGTGCAAATGTATTTTTCTCTTTGAGGGATATAAAGTAACATGTATTCAGAAATATGAATCCATTTCTGCAGAGTATATGCAATCAATCATTTCATGAATGAATGAAACTTTGGTACTGTTCTGGTGCTTTCAAACAGCTTCTTTATAATAATTCCAGATATTGATAAATTAGTATGCCGTTAACCTGTATGTATATGGCTCCCTTATGTAACAAGGGTGTGTTTATAACAGTTCCCCCCCAAAAAGATTTTAAATGCAATTAGAGAATGAAACAGGTATGTGTGGATAAATAAATAGCTTAGAATAGATGGCTACTATGAATAAAAATCAGAAATAAATTCTACAACTAGTGAGTATAGTTCCCCAAAGCTGTTGTTTCAAGGGAGTCACGGGTTTGCCTTCCAAAGATGAACCAGCTGTTTCTTACCTCTGGAGAAACTGGGAGCATGTGGTGAAACTCAATGATTTTAGTATATAGCACCTTTCACTCAGGCATCCCCAAAGACTTAGTAGATATTAAGCTCCTGTTAGACACCAACTCAATGGCACTTTTCAGAAATAAACCATGCTCAACCACCTAGATAAATCTAAAGTAAGATTTCAAGGGATGAACTAAACGCTGTGTAAACAGGGTCTCGGAGATTGCTACAACATCCCCAATGTTAGAGGTATGTGCCTAGCATACTCATTTCACAGATGGAAAATCTGAAGCCTCTGTCTACATGTAGGTTAAAAAAAAGGAATCTTAACTCCACACTCTGTTTCCCATTTAAACATAATTAGAGCTTTTCCTGTCTTATTCTTAAGCTGCTCAACAGGGCTGCTCCCTACCATTGAAACCCTATTGCTCCCTGGGACTGCTGTTTCCAGACTATTGCTCAACCACAATTGCTCGTCCTCATCCAGGGAAGTCTACACGACAATTACCCCACACTTTTTTCTATCCTTCTCATCTACCAAAGATGAAATAGTGCTCATTTCTCAAGGACTTCAGCACCTGCCTTCATTTAATAATTATTTATTGCAGCTCTACTCTGTCTGGGCCAGAGAATGATGGTACTTACTGTGCTCTCTGCTCTACCAGAGTACAGATGGGCAGTCTAGATTGTTCGCTCATCTATATCTGCATTTCTCTTGGATTCAGCTCGGCATAATTTTCACATGATCAACCAGCCTATGTTTATGTAAGTGTTCCATGATTGTAAAAAATATTAATTTATAAAGGTTGACAGTGACAGGTCTCAACTTTTAAGAATGACATAGATTTCAGAGTCTGTAATGGGAACACGTTTGAGAATCATTCTGCTTTTACCTTCCAAAAGCTGTATCTGGTCATAGGTAATATGTTGCTCTGTCAATCTTTGGACTTTTTAAGGATTGCATTTCAAAGTGAGATTATTAGTCATGTTTTCAATAACATACAGAAATAAACTAAATGTGCTAATACTTTGTTAACTACTAAGATCTGCCAGAATGGTGTGTGTGTGTGTCACTGCAAGTGTGTACTAAGTATTTACCTGCAAAAGTGGACTGTCGAGGAAAATCTCAGGGCTGAAGAAAAACATGTGTGGGGTTCCTGACCTAGTCAGAGAGTCAGGCCCTGGTCCACCCAGAAGTGAAATGGGAGGGAGATTGGATGGACCTAGCAGGTCAGAGGCAAGAAAGAGTGATTCTGTCAGAGGGAGCAGCATATTAACAGGCACATGGGTGGTGCCCCATGAAGACCCATAATACCTGGCTATAGAGAATAAGGAGAATTGTTTGACATAGCTCTGAGGAGGTAGGCAGGGGTTGGGTCATCAGGCCTTTGGAGTCACACGAATGATTTTGGCCTTTGTCATATTGAGTCACATTTTCCTTTCTCTTTTATCTTTCAAAATGATTTTTAAGGACCCCGTTGGCCTTATAATTTCTTGGTGTGGATATAACAGAGAGCTCAAAAATTGTCCATCTTGATGCTATATGGAGCTCTGCAGAGAGAGCTAAGGAAGGGACCAAATAGAAAAGGCTTCACAGAAGAGCTGACATTTGACCATCAGTATTTCTAAATACTAACATGGGCATCATAAGCCATACCCAGATGCTGATGTTATTTCCTGCAAAGTTTGCCATCAGAACTTTTAGCAAGATGTGATTAATTTGATCTCTTAGAAAGATACCTCTTAGAGGTAATTTGGAGAATGAATTAGAGCTAGGAGGAACTGGAGACTGAGGGTTAATTAGGAATAGGTCTCAATAGTTTAGAATAAAAAACTCAGGGACTGAGCCCTGGCTGGTGTGGCTTGGTTGGTTGGAGCATTGTTCCCTGCACCAAAAGGTTGAGGATTCGGTTCCTGGTCAAGGCATATACGTAGGATGTGGGTTTGATCCCCAGTTGGGGCACATATTAGAGGCAACTGATCAATGTTTCTCTCTCACATCGATGTCTCTCTCTCTGTATCTCTCCCTCTCTCCCCTTTCCTCTCTTTCTAAAAATCAATGGACATATTCTTAGGTGAGGATTAAAAAACAAAAACAAAAACTCAGGGATTGAGTTGGCAAAAATTGTGCTAGGTGGAAGAGATTTTTCTAAGGAGAAGGATCTCTAGGATTAGAGGACCAAGGAAAGCCAAGAGTGACCAGAGTTCTTTCTTGGTTGAGAACAGGAGTAATGAAGGCAATATAAGAAGTGGCGGTGACAGAAGGAAGAATGTATCTGGGGGTGAGGAAGGATAAAAATAGGTATGTGGAAGAAGAAAGAATTTATAAGCTTTGGGATAGGTTGAGTTCAATGTCTGTGATTAATAGGAAATCTAGACTATCTTTAATTTTCCAACCCCTGTCTCTACTATTTCTCTCATGTCTCACCATTGACTCCTTTTAGTCAGTTCTAGGACTTAGGCTGAAAAAAGACTTCCACATTTACATTTCTAGTTTCAACTTCTCTCCTGAGCTCTAGATGCACATTTCCAGATGCCTGCTCTATATGTACATCAGATTGTCCTGGTGCACCTCAAGTTCAATGTGATTAATTGGAACTTCTCATTTCCTCCCAAATCCATTTCTTCTTCAAAGACCCCTACCTCATTTAAGGAATCCTCCTTTACCTAATTCCAAGGACTCAAAAACAAGGTCTTATTTTCAGTGCCTACTGTATCATTCTCACATTCAAACCATTGATAAGATCAGATAATCGTATTTCTGTGACTTGCTTCACTTTGGTTCCTTTCTTCCCCAATTATGCTGCTCCTGTCTTAGTTTGTGCCTTCATATGTCTCCACTGTCTTTTCTATCACCAATCTCTCCTTCTTTTATTTATCCTACACATGGGTGTCCAACCCATTCTCTCAAAGCTCAGATCTAATCATGTTTTTTCCAAACAAACACTAAAAATCAACCTACTGAAAGACAACAACAGAAACACACACACACACACACACACACACACACACAACTTTGGTAATTCTCCTTTGCTTCTTAAAATTTCCAATTTATTTTCACAGAATATGTGTTGTTTCATGCATTGGCTTTAGTCTGCCTTCCCCCTGTCTTCTCCTACCATGTTATTTCCTGAACCCAAAGCTTGATTCAAAATAATCTGCTTGCTGTTTTTTTTCCTGTTATCTGTTCACCTCTATAACCTATATGGTGCAGGGAATGCAGGTCAGAGCTCAGTAGGTAGTCAACAAATACATTTGACGTTTGAACTGAGGTAAAGATAGCTATGTATAGTAGATGGCTAACTTTAGTATTTTTTTTTAGGGGAAGTAGCAAAATAGTAATTAAAAAGGCATAAGATTTAGATTTTTCTTTTTAAAGATTCATTAACACTTAAAAAAAGGTTTTGAAAGACACTATTAGGACATGTGCATCTCATCAGAGTGAAAAAAGTTTTACCTTGAAGCTTGGGTTAACACAAAGTACAGCCTCCGGTTCTACATGTTTCCTTTGCTTATAAATAGCTTTATAGATTTGAACACATTTATTTATAGGAAAACACGGACAGCTGAAGGAAAGTAGCCCTCTGGATTTGTCCTTTCATTCATTCTTAATTCCCCCCCTCCTTCTTCTTCCTATTACTACTACTGTTATTATCATTAACTATAATGTACTGGACTCGACTGCTCTTATGAGGAAGTTAAAATTATTAATAAAATCATGCCCAACATTTACTTTGATCCCTTCAGAAATGCTCTTTGTACAGTTAAACTTTTAAATGTCCTCAGATATATGAGGTAAAAATACAGATAAGTGGAATACTAAATCCCTAACCCCAATATTATGACATATTAGGATTTTCCTTTCATACCAAACATTTTAGGAGTTCTCTTATAAATAATAGAATGGTATGTTTTTTACATTAGTGTCAGGTGAATATACAATTATAAAATAGAATTAGAAAAAAGGCCATCAGTATCCTAAAAAGTTGGATATTTAGATATTGATCCAGTTGATTGTAAGTAATAGATTATGTAAAAAATGTTTTGACTCATTTTTCTTATTTTCATTGAACTATACTTGCTTAGAACCCAGGAATATTAGGAATCTGCATTTCCTGGCAGCACAAAGAGTGGCCCAGAAAATGGAGTGATTAGCCTGACATCTCTTAGTTCTCCATTGGCATTGCTGAAGTGTCATAGACAGGTACATGGGTGAGCACTAATTTCGAACTTGATTCAGGATGGCCATGTACATGACATTGCCCTGAACAGTCTGGTTTGGTGCCCAGGATGTGGAAGAAGAGCACCAAAGATGATGATATGCATTTATAATTATGCTGCCTATTTTAGATTGCCTTGAAGGCCCATGTTTTCTTATTTGTCTTTGGGTCAACGAGATGGTAAGGGAGAGAGACAGAAACAACTGCCATCAGGACATGTTCTCCCTCTGAAGTTTCAGAGAACCCCCTTTTCTACATTATGTGTTTCAGATGATATTTAAAAACTGAGGCTTGGCTGAAAAAAAAATAGAAGTCTAGAGCTCCTTTGCTTTTTTCTATTTCTGGAGGGTGGTCAGTTCTTTTCAGTGATCTCATGAACAGTAAATATTTAATTTCTTTTATTTTTATTTTTAAGAATCAGTCTAAGGAGTGTGATGAACTCATGTAGCTAACAAGAGACTCCTATTAAAATCTTTCCAGAAACAAGCTCTTAATGTATACTTGCTTAGGAAAATAATTAATCATGCATGCTGGCCATTTAATATTGTAATTAGTTATATATACAGATACGTCACTGATGTGACACTAAAACTTATTGGTAATGAATACATCATTAATGATCATTGATACTGAGGATCTTGCTTCATTCTTATGAATGCTTTATTGTGGAAAGGTGGAAAGTTCATTAGACCATATGTATATGTGTTTATTATATATATATATGTTTAGGCTGAGCTCAATGTTTCTACATTTTCTTCCTTAGTTGTTTACGCAACATACAACAATACTATTTTATAGCTTTAGAAAGAATAAAGGATGCTGTTGGGGGAAGAAACTGCATTATAAGGAAGGAAACTTGGGGTCATGTGAGGGAAAAGGGGCGTGAGGACAGTGAGAAGCAGAGGTCAGTGGCTATGTGCCTGAGAGACCTGAGAGCGACCTGTGGGGCATTTGAGGTCATTACCCCTCTAGTTACCTCTCATCACTTCTTCAGTATCATTACACAAAATTCAAAATTAAGTAGCAACTAAGGTCAAACAGGACTAGGGCAGGATGCTGTTTTCTTTCCATCACAGTAAGGTCTTCTTTCCTTTTTTGCTCTTCTCCTTTTCAGCCGTTTCGTCTTCCATTGCTTGGAGCTATTGTGCGTGTTATCTGTGGAGTAGAAACAATAATTCTGATTTTAGAGTAGAGCCCTGGTCCTATACAAATGAGCACAAAATGGGCTATATCCATGGTTTTAAGGGCAATTAATCTGGCAGGTAAACACTCTTGGAATAGTCTTCCAAAAAAAGAAAATTCTCTAATTTCAGGGGTGTTTTACTAAGAAGTCAAAACCCTTTTATATTAATCTTTTTAATCTCATTTCATTCTGATTATTTTGAAGGAAAACTACCACTTTCTACAGGACTTCTTTCTCCAATAGAGTATGTGCAAAATTCAGAAGTACACGTTATATTGTTCAAAACCATGACTATTTGGGAGGGGGATGGGCAGTGAGGATTCTAATTTGCTATGCTGTTTAGTTTTAATGCCAAATTGTTTTATGAAAATCACATTGTCTTGAATCATTCATGCGGAGTCTATTTGGTTGTAGGTCATGTT
>VMDR010013366.1:0-25094 GCA_007922815.1 Macrotus californicus | reverse complement strand
GATTTTGCTAAAATGACGGTAAAGTATTATATGAAATAAGTATAATAAATTATATTTATAGCTATTACTTATGCAAATCATTTGGTTCCCAGATATGTGCAATAATAATTAAACTCAGTAAGATTTGACACTTGGCAAACTTTTTGTCTTATGAAATTCATACTTTAAGGCATGTTTTAAATTGTTTAATTTTATAGAGAAATACTTGTCAAGATAAATATATGAAACATTATATAAGAGTTTATTAGGCTATTTATATCTTTTACATATCTATATATCTAGATGGTATGCAGGCTTCCATTTCTATTTCTCTGTGCCCTGAAAATGTTTAAAGAGTCCCTAATCATGTTAGAAGGTGAGTTTCAGTGCAAAATAATGGCTAGCACTTATGGAATGCTAACTGTAGGCTAGACATTGTGCTATGTGCTTACATACACAATTTCAGCAAATCCCACAATAACCCATTTTATAGATGACTAAACTAAGACTCAGTTGGGCCATGTACTTTGCCTAGGTCACCCTGCTACTTAGTGGGTGAACAGGGACTATGTCCTATCCACCCAACTCCAAAAACAAAACTTTTCTTGAGTTTCATAAACACAGGTTCTTACAGAAGGAAAAGGGGGTATAACCACTGCCACGGTATGAAGCAGGATCCTCAGGATTTCATTTTCTCTCATTTCTGCCCAAGACAGAAAAATTGTTAGCTGCACTTGATTGTTCACCTGGAGATGCTACAGAACAAGGACCCACCCAGGTCCTACTCATTTAGATCCATCTCTCACTTGGTTTTAAGGGGTTGGCCCAAGGGAAGGGCTCCTGTGGTGGGCAGCACATCATCTTTGTGTTCAGATCTACCAGAGGTGGTGTCTTCTTTCCTTCTGTTTCCTTTGTGTCTGGCTTCAAACCTCCCCAGGGCCAAGATGAAACACTGTTTCATTCTCCACCCATGTGTGAACACTAATAAAAGATAGCTTTTCTTGGCTCACTCACATCATGGGCCCACTCAGACCCGGCAAGAGAACAGGGCATGGATTATAGATAAAGCTTAAATCCATTTTTGCAGGAATTATGCAGCTTACAAATGAAGGCAATATCTGTGTTTGGACAATGGCTACCTTGGGGCCCTTATGGCCTTAATGAAACTCTACACATCAAAGCTCTTCAAAAACCTCTGAGACAAGAGCATGCAAACCAACCCTGCTCTCCACTGGGCTCCAGAAACCACGGTGAGAAGTGATGGGCTGCGAAGAGAAACAAGCATCTGCTAGCTTGGGCAATATTGGTCGATGGCTGCAGCTGACCTCTAGGTATTCCCACACCCAGAAAACTAGGGGTCCCTGACAGGCAGATCTCCCTGGTCATGGATGTGTTAATCCTCAGGATCAGGGAGATGCATCCATCCCTTCACTCCTCTGAGGTGTACACAGACAGAGTAAGAAGGTACTGGGCTGATCATCTGAAGCAGTATTTCTCAAAGTGTGGCATGGGTTCCTGGGGTCCTAGTAACTAACACCTTCAGTGGTTCCACAAGAATCAAAACTATTATCATCACAGTACTAATATGGGATTTTCTCTTTTCACACTTACCAGTGTAGAGTGGCACATTATGAACACCACATGACGTATGATATTGAAACATTACTTGTAGAAGCAGATATGAGAATCCAGTTGTCTTTTATTAAGCCAGACATTAGAGATTTGTAGAAATGTAAAACAATGCTATTGTTTCTACTGATTTTTTTGTTTCAGAAAATATAGCTATTTTTTTTTTTTTTTGCAAAATGCAAAATTTATGTTAGCATGTAATGGGTTTATTTTTTAATAATTTATTAAAATATTTTTAAAATTTCTGAGTTTTAATTCTAATTTCATAAATATCAATAGCTATACCCACATAAACAAAAGTTCCCTGAGTTTCTCAATACTTTTTAAGAACATTAAGGGTCCTGAGACCAAATAGCTTGCGAACTACTGAAGACATTGAAGATACAGAACACCATAGCATCATTTAGTGTCAGTGCCTCTGGGCCACATTATATGCCTGCTCCCTACCTCTACAGAGTAAATAAATGAGTCTGGTTTTACTTAGGCTATCCTGAGGAGACTTAAATTTAAGGAGACTTTACAATCTAAGAAGATATATTTTAATTACGAAGTACAGACTGAAAGAAAAAGAATCTTCATCTGTGAGTGAAGAAAAATAGCTTCTTTTTTTCTACCGTCACGTTGCACAAAGCCAGTTCCTCTGAATGCCGTTTCGGAAGGAGGTGCCCCTCCCACCCCGAGCCCCCAAAGGATTCTTGGGTCTCATAAACTTGAGAAACGCTGGACTTCTGAGTCCAGCACTTACTGCAGGTCTCAGAGCCTTCAACATGAGCATGAAAGGCGTTGTGAACCTCTGAGACGCACGCCAGACTTACCTGACCATGAAACTCTTCCAGGCACGACCTGTAGAGCCCATCTTCCCAGGAACACCGGGAACTTTACTCAGCGAGTGGATGACGTGGTCTCAGAGCTGAGGGCCGCTCAGGAGCCCGAAACCCGCCCGCTTGCAGCAGTGTGGAGTTAGAGCTGGCGGCGTGCTCACTCCGAGGTGGGCAGCTGCGGGTTGGGTTGGATTGGGGTTGGTGTCGGCGGGGGAGCATTCCGCCCAACCTGAGTTGAAAGATTTGGCAGTGGGGCTAGAGAGGTGATCTGGAAGCCCAAGGCAGGCCTAGGAGTTGGAGGAGGGAAGCAGAAATGGAGGCTTTCCAGAGCTGGTGAAGACCAGATCCTGTGGACAGGGGAGCAGAGGCCCCAGAGCGGGCGCCATGACGCCACGAGAGATGAGAGGCCCAGGGCAGGCCCTGCCTGTCTTACCCTTCACGTCAGAGCGCCGGAGGTGGGAATGGATTCCCACCTTGGCCCGTAAGGAAGGGGACGTCCACGCTCACTCCCCAGAGCACCATGGCTGCTGAGCGGAGCTCTTGCCCCTCCTTCCCTGCCCGTCCGCGGAGGACCAGTGGCTCATCTGAGGTGAGAGCTTGCTGTTCATTTGGGGAGGTGGCTCTTGAGGCTGACACAGCCAGTGTCACTGGGGCGAGTTTCTGAACCTCCCTCTCCTGGGCTCCCTCATCTGTAGAATGGAACGATACACCGTCCTCACAACTTCCCAGGAAATAATCCACGTGAAGGGCTCTGCTCCGTGCCTGAGGCGCAGCGAACATGACGTGGCGTCATCACTCCTGGGCCACACTTCGCCCAGGGGCGGCGGGACAGCTCGCCCTGGTTTTTGTTCCAGGAAGTGAGCGCGCTCGGCGTTCACGCTCCCTCTGGTCTCCTCCAGGCTTGGGGACTGGCAAGCGCAGCTAGCTCTGACCAGCACTAGGGCCCCGAGTGTCTAGAATCCCACGCGGGGCGGGGAGCAGCGGGAAACCCAGCGTTCAGACTGAACCGTGCTCTCCGGAGAGAGCTGACCGGAAGCTGTGTCCCCAGGGCCACTGCGCTTGCCCAGGTCCCGAAGGACTTCCGCTGCCGGGCTCTGTCGCCTCAGGCACTGAACTGAAACCCTCTTGTCCGTGCCCAGGGAGGGCGCCTGCTTTACGTCTTGAGATTCAGTCTGGTCTCTGGAATTAGGAGGCAGTCCACAGGCCGCGGCGTGCCTGGCATGCCCCTCTCCCCTCTGAGGTGAGAACCGCGGAGGAATACGTGCAGGGACTGGACGGATTAAAAAGCCCTTATCAGCATTCTCAGTGGGGAAGTGGGACCTGCAGATTGAACCAGAGCAGCAGTTAGGCTTCTACGGCTACCCGGGCGAGCTGAACTCACCTGACAGGACTTCAGGGCCTCTGAGCGCAGAGCCGGCCTGAGGCGAGGCCGGACGCCCTGGCTTTCACCCCGCGCAGATGAGCCTATACCTTCCTGTTTCCTAGTCGCATGAGATGGTCCCCCTCTGCGCTCCAAAGGGTAATGAGTGTAGAACGCGGAGAAAGACAAAAGGTTTCTCTCAGCATCTTCCCAAATGTCCATAGTTCCCTTTTTATAGACTTGCAGGGCTGTGAGTGAGCAATTATTTGGGAATGGTCTTTCCTCACAAAAGCTAGGGCAGGGTGTAGGGCCCTGCTCTCCTTTGAAGCTTCCGGCCCCTTCCCAGGATGAGCTGCCTGCCCTCTGCTCCTCCTCCTGCCTAGGCCTCAAATGTTCCCTTCTGGCTGAACTGGTGGCAGCGGCCTGCTCTAGACGGGAAGGTGCTCTCTTGGGTTCACTTGATTCCATGACGTCAGTCAGGACTCATCATAGTTTTCAAACAGGCCACTTCAGAGCCTTCCTTCCTTCTTCTCTCCCTCCCCGCCTCCCTTCCTTTCTTTCCTCAACTGAGGATATGTTTATTGATTTTTAGAGAGAGAGAGAGAAACATTGATCAGTTGCCTCCCATATGCACCCCCACTGGGGATTGAACCAACAACCTTGGTATGTGCCCTGACTGGGGATCGAACCCACAATCTTTTGGTGTATGGGACAGTGTTCCAACCAACTGAACCACTCAGCCAGGGCTAGAGTTTTTGTTTTTTTTTTTAAGAAATCAACTTTGATTTGAGCCATTAAGGTATTTTTCCAATATCTTCTCTAAGGCAAACATTAAAATTAGTGTGCATTCTTGGAGCCTAATTTGGCGGGGAAGCTAGTAGGAAGCTAGAGAGAGAGTCCTGGCTGGGAGAGAGGTTGTCACATGGGCTTACCTTGGCATAAACATAGATTATGTGGAGGCTGGAGGTGACTGCTGTGCTCCTCCGGGAGCACTCCTGGTCTAGGTCTCCTAGTGCTAATGAGGGCTCTGGAATCCAACAGTTCATGGTTATAATCTCTGATTGCTGGGACCTTGGGCCACCTTTTCTGAGGACAATTTTCTCTTCTCTTGTATATTGAGTTAGGACTGTTGTGAAAATGAAATGCATAATGTGGGTAGAGCACTTCCCACAGTCCTTGACACCTAATATCCTAGTAAACACTCAGCAGAGGGTTAGTATGAGGAGTTTTGTCTTCACCAAAAACCAGTCAGAGAAACTCACTGTTGTTTCCTTCCTGCCTCTCCCCCTTGACCTCCTTTCAGTACTTGGGTTGAACTGGTTTTCTCCTAAGCCCCCTGCTATTTTCATTTATTTACAGGTGTCTTTGCTTAGAATTAACCTGAAGTAAATTAAATGGAGGCAAAGTCCTTCTCACTCTAGGAGGCTTTCCTTGACAGCTGAACCCAGACTTGATGGCTGCTACCTGCTCTGACAAGCTCAGAGGGACTCCATGTTCTTAGAGTGATGGCAGCTTCATCAGCTTCCAGGATTACCCACAATGCCTAAGACTTTGTAGAGGGATGCTCCCCAGATGCACAGTGAGTTGAAGTATCTCTTGCTTGGGTAGCTGAGGGACACTGCTGCTACTGTGACTCCATCAGGTTTGCCAATCAGGAGCAACCCTTGGTCACAAAATGCCCAGCATTACTTTCCTTTACTTTTAGTTGTAGAAACTTTGCTAAAATAATCTTACATGGACATGTGATATAGAAAGCTATTCATGGTGGGCTCTTCTTGGTGCAGTGGGGTAAGGAGCCCAGGATCTCTCCCCTTGGTTCCTGAGGAGCATTAGAGGACTCCCACGTCTCTGCCCCTTGGAGATTGGAAGCCAACCTGGGATGTTTGGGTGAGGATTCCAGGAAAGCTCTCTTAAGAGGCTGCTTCAGTTGGCAGGTTCCACTTTCCCAACTCTTTACTCCTTGTTGAGGAATGAGGATGTGATGGCTGGAGCTCCAGCAGCCATCTGGGAAACTATGAGGATGAGGGCCATGCCTAGAGGTTAGAATGGAGCCTGGGTCTTTGAGGACATTGTAGAACCACCAAACTAGCAGTAGTCTGCTTTACTCTGTTCATTTCAGAGTGCGAGGGAGAAAAAAAATCTCTATAACTTATGTTGTTGAAGCTACAACATTGGGGAACTTTATCAACCAAATATAATTCCTCAATGATGACACATGACTACTAAACCCAGTGATGTGTCCTTGGAGGACAATATTAGTAGCTCTAGGTGGTGTTGGATCAGATTTTCTCCAATTAAGTTGTTATGTGGTGACTAGCTTGATGAGCTTCAATGCCACCTCACCTTTCCTCTGATAACTTTTCTCCATAGAAGTGTTATAAAAAAAGTGATTAAACAATAGAATACATGCAATAAAAATGGGGGGAAAAAGAGGCACCTAATTATTTACAAACAGAATAAACACACCATTATCTTTTGACCACAATTTGGAGATAAGGAGGAGAGTTCTGGTCACTGGGGCCATCCATGATTTTAGTGATGTTGATAGACATGTAAATATTTAAATTATACAGCTATAGAATGTGCTTCTTGGTTTGTGTTTATGAAATATTTTTGTGAAGGTTAAAATTCATTCTTCATAAATGTGAGATCCCCCTCCTATGATGCTGATTTCCGATCTGGAGCCCATCTGGATTGAATCCTTTCCTCAGTCCCCAGGAAGCTGAGAACACCTCACTGTACTCATTCTCACACCTAGAAAGGAAAGAGAGCTCCCTAGGATTGGGCTGGGATGGCCACTGGCTCTGAAGAACCCTGAAGAGCAACCCTAGAGGGGTATCATCCACCCTGAAGTGATGTTATTGGATTAGTGCTCAGCAGACAGCAGTTTATCAAGGCATTGGTGCCAAATATGTTATATTTCATCACCAGTAAATAAAGGCAAATTTCAGAGGTGTTGCCTTTGGGGAGTAAATGAACCCTTTACGAGAGGTTTCTGAGGAACAAGTGGATATTTTCTCACTTGATCTCAGAATTGTACCTTTGAGTCAGCACTAGTTGTATCTAATTTTATATTACAAGACAATGCATTGGTCAACTCTGTAATCATGGGGATGTGAATGGAGGGTAAAATAGCCCATCATGTCAGGAAGTCTTTATCAAAATTCCCCCAACTGTTGGATGAGGCTTTAATAATGAAATTGTTAGTTATGGCCCATGCAAATGGTTATAACAGCACAAAATGCTTTTTAGTGATTTCTAGTTAGAATTTGGCAATAGTAGTAGGCAAAAACAGCCACTTAGGGGACATGCCAGCTTCTTCCAGTGAAGCTGCTGACACAAAGGCAGAGAAAGGCACTAAAAGAAACAAAATTCAAGTCATAATTTGCTTGCTAATAATTTCCTTTTCTTGTGTCTGCAGCCTTGAAAGATTGTTCTAAATTAGTGTATTCATAAAGACAGCCAGTTAAGCCATCACGCAAGTGAATAACAGCAAACTGCTATCACAAGGGTGAGTAAGCCTGGAGACAGAAGTCAAGATCTTCTAAAGTGAGGCAAAATTGACAAGTGCCAGCTGAAAAGCGTTACTCTCTGTGGGTGGCAGCTCAGGGCTGCACATGGTCTCCAAGGCCCAGTCCAGCCTCAGACACAGACCAGCAAAGGGCAGCTGTCCATCATGGTGGAAACCACCCTATGAAATTCCAACAGGGCTTGTGGCCTTTGCTCTCTCCTCCAACTTCTTCCGCAGTTGCAGACTAGTTAAGAGTAGGACTATTCACTTTCTCTCCTACAAGGATTTCCTTGACCTACAGCAAATATCCTCTGTGAATTCAAATTTTGCCTTGCATTTGTAGTGTTACAAAAATCCCATTAGTTGCCTGGTTTCATTGACCGTTTTGGTGTTACCCTCTCTGGCTCTTCATCCACACTCTGCCCCTGCACTGAGGTGGGTGAGGTGTTTATTTATACTTCCTTTTGGATCATTCTGTAAAAAGAGTGACACACTTCTCTTGCTTGGCAACATGTTTAAACATGAGCCTGTGTTTTTACTTCTCAACTTACTTTCTTGTCAACACATGTAAATCTGTACAATCATAGCTCAGGGACACTCCCTTATAGTGTTTTTCAAATATATATTTTCTAAGATTCTGTTTAAATTTAACTTTGGTAAGATGTAAGCTTTTAAATAGACTTGTGTGTGTAACTATGAAGAATCTTGTGCTAAAATCTTCTGTGTGAGAAACCACTCTAAGTGAATGTTTTGTAAGGTTTGAAATATATAAATTGGATTTGTTTTCAACTCAGGAGAGACTAATAATCATAGCTTGATTCTAGGTCATAAAATTAGATCTCAGACAATGTCAACACCAATTTTTTAAAGTATATTTTATTGATTATGCTATTAACATTGTCCCATTTTTTCTCCCCTTTATTTCCTTCTGCCCTGTACCCCCCGCCCCCTCCCACCAGCATCCCTTTCCCCCAACCTTAGTTCATGTCCATGGCTCATACATATATGTTCTTTGGCTTCTCCATTTCCTACACTATTCTTAACCTCCCCATTTATTTTGTATATACCAATTATGCTTTTTATTCTCTGTACCTCTTCCCCTATTCTCTCCCCTCCCCCTCCCAGCTGAGAACACTCCATGTGATCTCCATTTCTGTGATTCTGTTCTAATTGTTTACTTAGTTTGTTTTTGTTTTGTTTTTAGGTTCAGTTGTTGAATGTTGTGAGGTTTGTTGTTCATAGTTTTGATCTTTTTCTTAGATAATTCCGTTTTACATTTCATAGAATAAGTGCTTGGTGATGATGAACTCCTTTAACTTGACCTTATCTGGGAAGCACTTTATCTGCCCTTCCATTCTAAATGATAGCTTTGCTGGATAGAGTAATCTTGAATGTAGGTCCTTGCCTTTCATGGCTTGAAATACTTCTTTCCAACCCCTTCTTGCCTGCAAGGTTTCTTCTGAGAAATCAGCTGATAGTGTTATGGGAACTCCTTTGTAGGTAACTCTCTTCTTTCCTGTTGTTGCATTTAAGATTCTCTCCTTATCTTTAATATTAGCTAATGTAATTATGATGTACCTTGGTGTGCTCTTCCTTGGGTGCAATTTATTGAGGATTCTCTGGGTTTCCTGGACTTCCTGGAAGTCTATTTCCTTTGCCAGATTGGGAGAGTTTTCCTTCATTACTTGTTCAAATAAGTTTTCAATATCTTGCTCTTCCTCTTCTTCTGGCACCCCTATGATTCAGATGTTGGAACGTTTAAAGATGTCTTGGAGGTTCCTAAACCTCTGCTCATTTTTTTGAATTCTTGTTTCTTCATTCTGTTCTGGTTGAATGTTTATTTCTTCCTTCTGCTCCAAACTGTTGATTAGAGTCCAGGTTTCCTCCCCTTCACTGTGAGTTCCCTGTATATTTTTCTTCACTTTGCATAGCCTTCGCTTCTTCCTCTATTTTGCAACCATACTCAACCATTTCTGTGAGCATCCTGATTACCAATGTTTTGAACTCTGCATCTGATAGGTTGGCTATCTCTTCATTGCTTAGTTCTATTTTTGGAGCTTTGATCTGTTCTTTCTTTGGGGCCATATTTCTTTGTCTCAGAGAACCTGTTATGTAGTGAGGGGTGGAGCCTTAGGTATTTGCCAGGGCGGGGCAACCCACTTCGCTGAATTGTGGTGCTGTTTGTGGGAGAGGGGTCCGAGAGTAAACAATGCTGCTTGCTTGGCTCTCAGCCAACTTTTGGTCACTTCCTCCACTACACACAAGCAAATTGGGCCCTTCTGGTGCTGATTCCCAGGTGGGTGGGTTTGTGTACATTCTAGGACCCTGTGGGTCTTTCCAATGAACTCTTCTGTGAGGCTGTTTCTCCTGCCGACGCAACCCGTACAGGTTTTTACAGCCAGAGGCTTTGAGGCTTTATTTCCCTGCACTGACTCCCTGGGTTGCGAAGTCTCTCTCGCTCCCGTTGTCCCTCCCAATTTATCTGCATGCAAATGTGGGACTGCCCCATCTGCCAGCCGCTGCCTTGCTGAGCATACTCTCTGCCCCCGCTGCCTGTCTCCACCCTTCCCACCAGCCTGGATGAATGTTTCTTCTTTCACTCCTTGGTTGTCAGACTTCCATACAGTTTGATTTTCTGTCAGTTCTGGTTGTTTTTTTGTTTTTAAATGTGTCGTTGTCCTTCTTTTGGTTGTGTGAGGAGGTAAAGTGTATCTATCTATGTCTCCATCATGGCTGGAAGTCTCCCAATTTTTTTAGTGACTTTTGAAGTGTTAGTATTTTTTGTTGGAGTAAATTTTACATAGTATGGTGAAGCACCAACCTTATGTGCACATTTTGATAAGTTTTGATAAGTGTATACATCGGTGTAAGAGTCACCCCAGTCAAGATATAGCATCATGTCCAAAAGTTCTCTAATCAATGGTCCTCCCCATAGGCAACAGTGGTTCTGATTTTCTATCACTATCATGAGTTTTGGCTGTTCTTGAATCATCCAGTGTGTGTGTGTGTGTGTGTACTCTTCTGTGTCTGTTTTCTTTCACATTTTTATCCATGTTATTTGATGGCATGTTTTTATTCATGGTATTGTATCTGTGGCTCATGCTTTTTTATTGATGATTATTATTACATCAATATATCACATTTTATCTTTTATTTTTGAAATTTGGGTTGTTTCTAGTTTTTGGCTTTATGAATAATGGTGCTATAAACAATGAAAAAATCTAATAAGTGAAAAGCAATGGCAAAGTTTCCAAAATTTTTCTTATTATCTGGTTCATCATGAAAATAAAACCACCATACAGAGGATTTATATGTGTTCCTCCAAAGGTATTGCTGAGGCCCCAAAATGAGAGGGTCACCTAGAGGCAGATTTTGTTTGAATGGGCCTAGTTTCATAGACATGACTTACAATGGTCTTTTAAGGGGAGTTCTCAGGCTAACCTAATCATCACACCTGTCAAAATGATCTCAGCCAATTTCCCAAAGTGAGGTTCATGTAACACCAGTACTGGTAGACAAGATGAATTTTGATGTTGGAGGGACAAAAATATTCATTTTTATGGGTACCTTGTGTTTATGGCAAGTAATGATGGTTTTTTTCCTTTAGAGTATTGATAGAGGTTCACCTGGCAAACTTAAGACAATGATGAAAAATTTTCAGGAAATAATATTTCAGTTGAAACTCAAATTAGTAAAGTTTCAAAACACTGACATTGTAGTTTAGTCTGCAGAGCTAACTCACTCTGCCTCGGCCCCTTATTCACTGTGTCATCTTTAGCAAGTTACTCTCCAAGTTTGCCTCAGGATCTGTAAAATGGGATATTAACACAGATCATACACCACTGTGAGGATTAAGTGGTAACGTATGTGATACGCATAGCACCCAGTGAACGCTTGATAAACTATTCACTGCAGGAGTCAACAATCATGTGGACGACCAAACATCAACCAGCCAAACATCAACCAGTGACTGAAGGCTAGAACAGTTACTGGTCTGTGAGGTCATCATTTCTGACACTCATGAAATATCCATGAGCTTCAAAGGTTATAACTTTTAAAAGGTATGCATCAGCAAAAGATATATACTGACAAGGAAAAAAACTTCATCTCTGACATTCACAAATTAAGAGCTCAATTACAACACTGCAAATCTCTATCACTCTCTTCTGGGCAAATGCCACACTCCAAACCCAAACACCAGATTTTCAGGTCACAGGGGAGGAAGGAAGGAGGGAGGGAATGGCATGCGGTCCAAGTGGTTCTACCCTGACTGAGCATTGCAGTCACCCTTTTCAAGAATACTGATGCCTGGATTTACCTCTTGTGGTTTTTGACTAGTCAGGCAGGGACCCTCCTAGTTGTGAAAACTGCCCATATGATTCTGATGTGGGATTGAGCTCACCAACGTTGGCTCAGTTTAACCTCGAGCAGCAGGGCCGGGCGGAAGTGTTTTAATGGCTGGCTAAGTACAACCCCCGACCTCTTCCCAAAGTCTGAATTCTGCAGGCTACTTGGGGAGATTAGAATAGCAATAAAGTCAACTTTGTCTTAGTAGACCTTGTTTATTCCTACAGTTTAGAGGGAAGAGCGGGCTCAGTTTTTTGATCAATGGTACAGTTTTGCATTTTCCAGGCTCCTCTTGCAGTTTTTCTCTGGTGACAAGAGAGGAACACTTGAGAGCATCTGATTTGCTCATTCCTCACCCACAGGCCTCTTTCCTGACCTGTTTGTCCGGCTGGAGGCCCAAGCAGTTCTTTGTGACCCAAATTTGCATCAGTTTTTGAAATGCTGTCAGAGTGGGGGACCTGGGTCCACTAAGCTACCCCAAAGACTAATGAGGTCACTAAAAGCAAGTTAGTTATTGTCAATCAGCTCAGGCCAGCTGCAGCTTTCCTTGTATTCCTGATTCCCCAAGCAAGGGTCTTGAATCCCGTCTCGAAACATCAGGTTCAGGGAAGTCAGTGATTCAAAGCTCAAGGGGTACCAGACATCTAAGTCCTGATGCCAGTTCTTCGGGGAAATCCGGCAGCCTCTGCCATCTATACAGCTGCTTTCTGAGCTTGCCCAGGGGCAGCTGGGTGGTCTGACTGTGGGAAATGGCTCAGGTGTCATTTCAGAAAGCCTGCACATCAGAAAGGCCCCCAACTGGCAGACTTTAGGAAACTTCTTGCTTATGCTCAATTTCCATTTCACTTTGCATCTGGATCTTGGGTTGTAGTCCATTTAGCAAGCAAGCATTTTTCTTTTGGTCTCTTTCCATATACTCACACACATAAGCATGTACATTTTAATCTATGATTTGTATCATGTTTGCAGGATGTACTGTCAACACCTGTGGATTTGATTTGCCATATGGGTTGTTTTCCAAGTAAGATCCAAGGTAGAAACTGAGATTTGGAAAGGCCTCAGACTTTGGGCCTCTTGGGGCTGGTCCTCCTTTGTCTTCACTGATGAAGAAAAGCTTACAAGTAATGCTGCTTGGGTATTATCAAGACTTCTGCCTACTCCCTCCCTGTCTCTAACCCTGAAATTACTGTCTCCTGGAATTACTCAGCAAAATCATCATTTAGAATCTATTTATGTTCACTACATTGGTGCCAACCAGTAAGTGCTCAACCACTGTTTTTATGTAGTTATTGGTTCTTAAAAATGATGTCAAAGAGAGTCTATTGATTTAGTTAGGGCCAGGCTGCGAGATGTAAGTGAATAATTGTTAAACATATATAGAAGCTTGGGAAAAAGAAAGATAAAATAGCAAGGTGCATTAGATTCAAAACAGATCCCAAGAAATAAAAATACTAAGACAGATAAGAAGGAGAGTCCACAGCTTCCATCTTTGGTATCATCCATCTTACAAAGTCTATTAATTGTATAAAACTAGGAGAAGTCCAAAATAGTTGGATATATTTAAGCTGTTTCCAACATGTAATTAGAATTGCATATTAAATCTGCTTTTCTGTGTTACACATAGAAACTAAAAAAAGAACAGGAAACAAATTTCCAAGGATGAAATCTCCACATTTATTTCTCTTTCATGTGCATAGAAAATGGCAGTGAAGTGTCCTATGAAAGAGGCAGGGAATGGCCATGGCGCTGCTATACCAGACTGGACTTTGTGCTTCAAAGGTACACTACTCATTTTTTAAAAACAAAAGATGTAATTTGTTTTTAATTGCTAACAATTCATTGGATTCCCCATTTGCTTTCTCAGTTGTCAGTTTCTTCAAATCTCTTTTCAAATGACACACTGCATTACAAATGATGGCACTTAACCAATGTGGCATTTCCATATTTACACCAACAAAAGAAATTTACAAGACATAATAGCATACAATCTTGACATTTAGTAATAGCAATAAAACATGAAGGGCATCCATTTTATTTCATTTTCTGTACAAACTATCAGAACATAACTTTATTCACATTAAAAAAATCATTTTTAATTTGATTTGACCTACACATACCCCATCTTCTTTCACCCATTTCTCAAATCTCTCAGCACATCGCCCACACCTTCACCAAACTATGGAATCTACAAGTAATTAGATCTAACATCTAAATTAGAGCTTAGAAAGTTCTCTCTCTCAAATGTTTCCTCACTTCCCTGATAATTCCTCAAAAAAGAAAAAAAAAAAGCTCTTCACTCATTCCTTCCATTTCACTTTCACATTTCATCAGCAAATCAACACAACGGAATTTTCATTTCAATCCAAACAACGGTAGAAAGAAAGAGTTCCTCTACTGAGCATCTTGATGCTACACCCACGAGTCCGGGGACCCTGGGTACTGTTCTGCTCTATAAGAAGGTCGTTTAGTGGAATAGAAGTCTACGTAATTTGTGGTCGATTTCAGTCCATACTGTGTTGAATAATCAGTAGAAGCTGGAAAGTGAACTCGGTCATCAAAATAGGGATCTTCATAGCGATGAGGAGACTGCAAATACAATCTGTATGCATCAAAGTTCTTTCTCTGTGTGTCATCTTGACTGTAATACAGCTGTTGATGCTGTTGACAAAATGAAAAAGCAAATAAATCAAAGCAATTTTTGGGAATACATGTTAAAGGAAAATTAATGTGGGCTTCCTGCTTCATATTTTTAGAGCAATATTCAAATTTTTTCTGAACTTATGGTTCAAAGTTGTTTCTGGTACACACTATATGTGTACTGATAGACTTGAAGCATTTTGAACTACAGTTACAGTTGGGCTTGCAGTCTGCTCAAGTCCTGTCCTATAACCTCTAGAAACTGATGCCTCAGGAGAGGCCAAGATAGCCCCAGGCTAGCTCCCTCCTCCTCCTCAGAGGCCCAGTTTGTGCCCTGCGGTGGAAAGGCCTGTGGCCTGGGCATGTCCAAGGAAAGGATGGCCTTGATTATTGCTTTGACACAGGGGAACCAATAACAGTGATGAATTAAGTTGGGGGTTGGATTTTTGGGCTTTGGATAGTTGTACAATTGTAGACCATCTTTTATTTTAATTTTTTGTAGAACCATCTTTTAAAACAGGTACCTCAGAGATGAAGACTGAGTCCATCCCTCACTTTTAGAGAAATATGTAGTCTGGTGAACAACAGTTACACTTTGGAAACCCTGCTGTACTACTAAAAGAATAAGCAATCTCTAGGCACAAGAGCAGTAAAATTAGAAAAGACACATGAGTAAATCCAATCCTAAATGAAAACTCTTCCCTAAGCCAAGGCTAATAAATTAGTTTATAAAGGAGCAAGGTGAATCACAAGTGGGCATCCACACAGGGCACCTGCTCCCATTTCCTTTTGGGTTGTCTTATCTCTGATCTCATATATCAGTTTCTTCAAATATGTTTGGAGAAAAACTGTCATGTCTTTCTAATGTGTTTCCTCTTGATCACGCCCAAATTCCCCCACTAGGTAAGGTTTGACAAATTTACACACAGATTATCGACGACATATTCTGGGACTAAATGTATTCTAACATTATATGAATTTCAGAGCTAAATTCTCTTTGTAATTTAAGAGTTATGATTCTGAGGCTATTTCTCCTGTAAAAATTACAGTATAAATTATAAGTAACTTGGGAAGTTCCTTTTCTTCCATCTACAGAGAAAAGGTGATGAACAGAGGGAGGTTTTGGAGAATCCTTATCTGGGTTCCCTCCAGCAGAGGTGAGGCCACTTTCACTTCTGAGACTAAGGGAGACCTGGCCATGAACTCAAGTGTTTTCAAACCATGGGAGCCTGAGCGGGAGGGAGTCATGAAGATGGAAAATGAGGTGCACAAAGAAGAGAACTATGAGATGAGCAAATGGAGGGTGCTTACCAACCTGTGCCCACCCAGATGACGGAGGAGATTTTAGAGATTAACAGGAAAATGACAGTGTGGAAAGGAAATTGTTGGACAAAGAATACGAGTCAAAGACTTCACAGCAGGTTCCCATCAGTGGCGTTGTGGTCTCAGCAGCACCAATTTGGTTATTCAAGGACTTGAGGCTATTGTGCAAGTGATTTGCTTAAACCACCATGGGCTTCCCAGGAGTGAAGACCCCCAAAGAAAGCTACTCAGCCCCTGCCGTGCTGGCCCAGCTCTGGTAGGTCAACCGGCGCGGAAGCCTTACTGTGTTGATGCCTGCTAATCGGCCTTCTGTAAAAATGATATTGCAAATTCACCTGTAGCCGTCTATTTTGTTCTCTTGCTGGTGAGGAATAGGAACTGATGTAAATTGGTGAAGGTTTGCTGGAGCCTGTAAGAAAATATTTTATGAAATTAAAACTAGAGCTTATTACTCTGGTCCGTTAAGCTGCGTGGGCTCCCTTTACTAGCACTGACATAGCCTGCCTCCCCGGGGCCAGCAGACTGGGACAGCTTGGGCTCCCTGGACCTAGCCTGGCTGCTGCCTACCCCAGGGCTGTTAGGAGCTATTGAATAGGCTGTGTGTGCTTCACCAAAAAGCAATGCCAATGCATAGCTCATCCAAAAAGGGCTCCATCTCAACCCCTGGTCATCCTAGGGCACTGTTCACACCCGAAGATCTTCCTGGCTGGCTCTGAACAGCAGCCTTGCTCCTGTAGGCTAAGGAACATCACTTTTCCAAAGCTATGGGTCAGGTGGGGAAAGGGAAACATTGGAACAAGCTCTATGCCTTTAAAACAGCTTTGATTCCAAATCCCAGGTCGAAAGAGCAGGCACAGGTGTGTTCTAAGCAGTCTGGCCACATGGAGGCATACTGTGTTTGCCATATTTAGTACTTTTTACTTTTCAAAACAAAAAGAACCTGGTGATTAGTTGTCTTCAAGAGTTCACAGTAGACTCCTGATGCCGATGATGTCATAGGTTACCCTTCCATTATTGTTAAGGCTAGCAAAGATTTTTACCTGTTTTTTTTTTTTTTTTTTTAAGGAGGAAAATGAAACATACTTGAGGCAAATTAGTTTATTGAAGCAAGCAAAGATACAGAAGGGTGTGCATGCTAAGAAGGCAATCTTAAAGCAGGCTGCTGCAAATCTGAAGTAACAATGCATTTCCGTTTGAATGTGCAATTCTTTTGCAAAGAGCTGGATGTTGGAAATGTAGCATCTGCAATTTTCTGAGCTATTAATTGCCATAGTAACAACAGTCGATTAGTAAACAGTCCTGTGAAATCACAATTTCAAAGACAACAGCACAACTGAGACTGCTCCCCAGCAGTTAAGTTGCCATCAGCTTTTATTTCTTTTTAATAAATAGGTCTTTTGAGAAAAGAGTACTTTTTTCTGATAGCTCACACTGCCTTATTTGAAACCTCTAAAGTAGTTACAATATGTGAGATAGTTGAGAATGGGGCCAATATGAAATCTTGGTAACCCTTCGGGCTGGCATTCTTTCAATCAAGTATATGCACCGCTTTCAGAATAGGACACAAAATAGTAATACTAATAACATTATTTTTGTTATTCTTAAAAAATAATCACTCTGTGGAAAATCACATTATACATTTTGTTATTCATTCAAACTCTTTTCCATTCTCAGGCCAGCCTAGGAGTTATGGCCCTGCAAATGGCACCGAGCTGGGGTCCTCATGTGCTGGATACACAGGGAGAGACCGCCCTTGAGCAGGGAGCAGGGAAGCCAGAAATCTCATTTGGATGCGGTGCTCTATACCTCAGCTTATTTAATGTAAAACAAGCAGAAAAGGCAACAGCCCCTGAAGCAGGAAATGGAGAGACTGGAATGTGGTTTGCTGCTGGGGACTGTCTCAGTGTAGGCACGAGTGATTTCCCAGGCTGCCGGCCGAGTGCCTGGGAACACACAGCTTTTCAAGGTACTCTACCACACACCCAACTGGCATCTTACCAGGGTACAGGCCTTTCTGTGTGGCATCCCCTTGGCTATTGTAATACTGCATAGGTGGCTGGGTCCTATCGTATTCAGAGCGAGGGTCTCTGATTCCTAACAGTGCTGGTGAGGAAGAGGTGCTGCCGACTGAAGGGAGAGGCAAAAGCAGGAGGGAGAGAGAAAGAGGAGAAGAAAGAGAAATCAGACTGTCAGTGCCCCTGGAAAATCCTCTCTGGAAAAACAAAGGTCAGTAATTAGAAGTGCCGTGCAGCTGCTGCTAAAAAGTCAGCTCTGAGCAGTGCTGTGAGTTGCATAGCGGTCAGCCCTGCGACCTGCAGGACTGCCACTGGGAAGCGCTGTCAAAACCTGAGCTCAAGGGCTGCCCAGTTGGGGAGGCACAGCGCAGAGGTCAGGCAGGGTTCCCCAACACTGGCCTCGGCTTCGGTGCCTCGATCAGGACCCTGACAATGAGCGAGAACAGCGACTAGCCACACAAGACTTACATTTCCTGCTGTATAAGCTCAGTTCATCTGCTTGGAAAATACCCATCTATTATCCTTTATGTATAGCTCTTCAGTAAATAAATAGATGTTTTTTGGATATTTTGAATTCTAATTGTTTCAAAAATATCTGCATCTTCAAATGTGTTTGAATAACAGTGCCCACCCCATAAAATCTACAATTCTTTTTATGGAGATTGGCTGTGATCAGGAAGTTATGTAAACTCAGTAAGCCCAGCTCACCCAGAATCTCACGGTGCTGAGAAGATGGGCTCGCAAAGGCCCAGATATTTTGTCCCAGCTTGAGCCGAACATTTTATGGATACATAGGTCTCCTCTTGGACATTTTTGCACGAAAGGAAAACACTGCATATCTTTTTTCTTTTTCTCATTAAAAAATCCTCTTGCTTGCATTACAGTTAATTATAAATGAGTTCACTCATGCACCTGATTGACTTGAAAGCGGCAGCACCTAGACCCTGCCACCACTAGTGGGTTTGCATGCACCGATGCTTTCAGAGAAAGACTGACGTTGAATTTTTTCCTTAAAACCTCACTTCACTGACACAGGGTTGCTCCATGTTAAACAAGGGTGAGCATCCACGGGCAGTGAGCATTAATGGGCAGTGTCCATATGCAACTCACCTCGCTTACTTTCTAGAAGGTGCTAGGACAGACAGCAGACCCACTTGCCTCCCACAAGTACATTAGCAAGGCACCAGAGGTGCCCACTGACAGTTTCCACACTAGTGCTCAGGGATGGGTAATCAGTCCTTAGAGGAACTGGAGAAACAGTGTGAGTTATATTCTACCTCTGAACAAAACCCACAGAGGTACCTAGGAACCTGGACAGGGGCTCAGCAACAGTGTCCAGTGTGTATAATCAAAACAAGTGCGTTGTTTAGTAACTGCCTTTATCTGTCTGAAATTATTCTTTTGTCTGCATATATGCCTTCTTTTATGCAGCCAAATCTTTTACTTCCCCTTGTATCCCTAACTCTGGCGTCCCTAAATAATTCTCAGCATTTCAATAAAAGCAGACAGCCTCAGGCGACACCTGGGAGCTGGGCAAGGATGTCAAATAGCAAGCACAGGTCTCTTTAAAGAGGACAACCCATAATTTAAAAACTAAAATATAAGTACACACCATACACAGTAGGCACAGATAATTTTTAAAAATTCCTAGTATAAGTGGAGACATCCAGTTATGTGACAAAAACCACTGGTCACATATTAGTCTTCTTGGACACACATGTCCACGTGAGAAATAATACTGCCAGTAGTAGCACAGTCGAAAACTGGTAATATTTATATGTCAGAATGAGAGATTCACAGTCAAATAAAAAATATTACTTTCCCTATTTCATTTAGTTAAGAACTAAATTTACAAGACTGACTTGACTTGGTAGTAATATTCTGTCCTTATATGTAAAAAAAAACATTAGTCTGAATCTCAAAACATTCTTTCTACCAAATTATACTCAGCCAGTAAGTAGGTAGCAAATCAAAGGGAAATCCTGTAAACCCACCTGTGGGGCCTGTTCCCATTAGTCGTGGAGGCTGGGGGTCTGGAACGTAGCCAGGGGATGGAGGTTTAACTGGTGAGGAAGGTACAGGAGGAGATCATAGCTCTCCCAGGCTGTGGGTATCAAGATCTTGTCTAAAGGACCCTGTATGAAAGTTTTCACCCAGAAAACTCAAAATCACTTTGGAAGAGATTTCACACTTACAGCCAGCAAGCAGGGCAACCATTTTTAGGCACAAATGTGGGGTTCTCAAAACTGTGCTCCTCATTCTCCTGTACCTGCGTCCCCCGGCAGCTTTTGTCAAATGCAGGTTGCTGGGCCCCTTCATAAACCCAGTGAAGCAGATTCTTGGGGGAGGGGCTGGGATGGAGGGCTCTGGGCTACTTGTTGGTCTAAATTTGCCTCAACTTTTAAAATGAAAGGGTTCCTAAAGTGAGTTTGTTGCTTACAGTGGCAGTGACTCCCAGAGACTGGGAGAGCAGAGGTGTTTGAATATGACAGGCTTAATCAGCTTGTGTTCAATCTGATCTGGGTGAGAAACAAAGCCTGTCACACAAATGTTTCACCAAAAAAGCAGAGTTTACCCACTGACCTGACTGAATGATGGGTGACATCTGTTGGTTGGTGGTAGACAAGGAAGGATGTGATTTGAATCGGTCTCGCTCTAACGTTGACACAGGTGTTATAAAATGGTTCTGATTCCACCCATCCTGTGGAATTAAAGGAGAAAAAGAAACCTCTCAAAATGAATAATGACATTTCATTACAATAAATGATTATGGATGTGTGCTCTGATGAATGCTAATTATGCCAGAGCTATTCTTGTAAGTTACCTTTTTATAAATGCTCCGGAGGTCCCGATATTGCCATAATGTATTCAAGACCTGGGCTGCTGCCTTCACCACTTTCAGAGATCTAGGGAGAGAGAATAGATGTTAATAACTGTGGGCGACACAGCCTCAGGCTCCTAAGTGATTCAGGCTGCAAACCAGTGGCCAAGAGGCTGTCTCTCCTAGGACCAGACAGAGGGCATGGAAGTTGCTGCTAGAAAACACCACCAAAGAAGCAGGTATACCTGGGAGTCAGTCAAGTTCAGGGCTGGCCAGAACCAAAGTGAGGCTCCGAGGCAGTCATTTCTGCAGTGAGAAGCTAGGGTTGGGATGAGCCTGTGACCTCTAAATTGAGAGCCTCTTTCAGCCTCCCCATGAGAGGGGCCCCCAGCCACTCCCCTCCATATCTACCAAGGTGCTGACTTTGCTGGGGCTTTGGGATTAATGTGACCATGACCACACACCCCGAGTGTCTGAGGACCCTCTTAAGTTAATTTAATATGTCTCCCCCCATTATTAGGCCTTAATAGAACACCTTCGTTGACTTATCATTTATACCTCTCTGTAAACAAATGTACATATGTGCTCTAATGTTTGATTTAGGAAGTACGGTCAGTCATTGCTGCCCCTCTCTGAAGACACGGTGCTGAACTCAAGTGCTCTGTGCAAGCCCGATACCCTGAGCCACGGAATCTCATTCTTGGGGCCGCGTCTGTAAACCGGTGGCCTCCCCAGTAAGTGAAGAGGAACCTGCAGCTTCCTGCTTCAGGAAGGCCCTCAGATCCCCGCCTTGAGGGTGGAGCAGTGCTCAGGGAGACAGGCATAAGGATGGTTGACTACCTTTCTTCAGAATTCATTTTAACATTGAAAATTGCCTTTAAATATACAACATGGATCCAAAATCTGATTTCCTTTTTCACTCATCTTCCCAATTAAACTCTTCTGAAATGCAGAAGAGAGGTGAGCAGGCGGTAAGCACTGTCTCCACCCCTCACAACAGGCTATCTGTGTTGCTAATGATTTCAAGGTCTTCAGTGAGGACAGAAGATAAGGAAATTCAGGGCTTTGCCCCCTCTGTTCCTGGAGGTAGGGCATTTCTGGATTCTTCCACCCCTCCTCCCACCAAGACTCCCCCTTCCCAGTGTTCCTGACAAGTCAAGGGCAGACCCAGGTCAAACCAACCCATTCAAAGCCTTTCTAAATTATATGTTTTCAAAATGGACCACAGAGCAAGGAGATACTTCAAAGAAATGGAACAGAAATGAAATTTCAGACACCCACAGTGGACTCACAAGGTCTTAAGGCCTCCCAGCCATCTCATTATCAGGGTCCTGACTTTCCTGTTATTGTTCATCTCCCTGTCTTTAAGTGCTGGGCAGCAGGGACAGAGGCAGAGAGGCAGACCCTGTGCCTGGCTCTAAGGGTTACCTGAAACACTTGACAAAGCAGGAGCATGCCAGGTACACACCTGGACACAAACAGCCAGGCTAAGGTATTTTTAGAGGCAAATTCTATGAGCAGATAGATACCTGACTCCTGAGACAAGCAAGAGAGTTTCTCTGTTTCCCTTTGCAGTACAACTCCTAGAAAGAGTTATGTATTCTCATCTCTAATTTCTCTCATCTTCTTTTAAACTTATGACCTCAGTATTATTCCACTGGAGTCTCAACCCTCATCCGACTGGATTGAGCAGGAGCACATGGCATGTGCTCACCTTTGAAACATTTCCTTCACTTGGCTTCTGGGATACTATGTGCTCCTGGTTTTCTTCTGAATTATCTGGTTACTTCTTATTGGGCTCATTTGCTGGCTCCTCATTTCCTTAGCCTCTAATTAGGAGGGACATCAGCCCTTGAGCCTCTTCTGTATCTACATCTACTTCTTTATTGATCTCAGTCACTTCTCTGAACATGCCATTTATACACTGATGCCTCCTAAATTTATATTTCTAGCCAGGACTTCTATGCTGAACTGACACTCAGGTGGATGTCTAAAAGACACATCAAATGCAACATGTCCAAAACAAACTCCTGGTCTTCCTGAAAACCTGCTCCTCCTGCAGGCTTCCCCATGTAGCTAAGTGGCAGTTCCATCCTATGGTATCTTTTGCCAAAGGCCTTGGAATCCTCCTTCGACATTTAGCTCCTCTCACTGTGCTCATGTAACCCTTCAGCAGATTCTGCTACCCTACCTTTCAGCCGTGTCAGAACCGCCCACTACTTCACCACCCTAACTGCTTCCACCACAAGTCTCCACCTGGGAGGGCGGTTTGTCACTACGATACCTTTAAGGAATGTCAGATCCTACCCTTCCTCTGCTCAACACTCCCACTGGCTTCCGGTTTTTCTCAGAGTAAAAGTCCTTTTGTTGACTTTCCTTCCCCTTCCTTTTCCCTTGACTTGCTCTGTTCTGGTCTCACTGGCTTCATCACATAAGACACTCTCTGTCTTGGGGCCCTTCCTTTGTTCTTTCTGCCTGACTCGGTCTTCCCTCAGAGATGCCACTCCCTCCCTCCTCTCCCCTAGGTCTGTGTTAAAAAACACTGTCTCCCTGAGGCCTCTCTGACAGGCCTGTCTAAAGTTGTGATCCCTTCTCCCTACCCTGCAACACCTTATCACCTTCCCTGATTTTATTATTTGCTCCCCACTCACCCCCATCTGACAAGCTAAGTGTGTTTTTCCCTCAGGTGATGCCTCGCCTCGCTCACCCATGGAACACAAGCTGGCTGAGGACAGAGGCTACTGTGTGCTCTGCTCACCGCTACAGCACACAGCGGGTAGGCAACATGCACTTGGGGAATGCACAATAAGGAAAGGTAAGTATGTGTTCAGCAGACAACTTGATTTGATGTAGGACTTTCTGAATCTCTTTGAAAAAAAAAAAAGATTAGATTTGGTAACAATTTTTTTTTTTACTATACAAAGTTTTGGCACTGGTTTAGGATTTCTCCAGCTTCTTTGTATGCCTTTCACAAATGAAGGCTATAACAAAATTTTAAGAGCACAGAAAGTGATTATGGTACCTCTCCAGGGGAGGGGACTTGGAGGGGGAGTTAATGGACTGAATTTTAGCTTTATCTGTAATGTTTCCTTTCCTTTAAAATAAAAATGAGAGTGTGTGCTTTTATTATTAATGGAATACAAAGATACATAAGTAAAGACTGAAAGGAAATATGGTTAATGTTGATAGGTATAGTTTCTGGAGGAAGAATATATTCTGTAACATAATTCTTGTATTTTAGAAATTCCTTCAAAAGTATAAACTAAACAAGACATAATAAGTTCTAGAATTGTCACTCAGCCAATTAATAATTATTTACTGAACACTTGTTAGGGCCAGGCTTTGTTCTAGATGCAGAGGATGATGCAGCAGTGAACAAAAAGACAAAGTCCCTGCTACTGAGGGAGTAAGATGCCAAAGAAAGCCATAATAACTTACAGGGGGAAAGCAGTGCTGTAAAGAACAGAGCGGGGGAAGGGGGTGGAGAGTGGGGAGAGAGGGGCCATTTTACTCGGATGGAGTGGCTGCTGTCCTATTGTGTTGTGCAGGCACCAAGCAGCCTTACTTTCCACTTCCTCTGAAGGAATCTCTGAGTTGGTACTAAGACAAATTCATAGTCATGCTATAGCTCCAGGACAAACACCTTCTATTTTTGCCATTGATTCTCTGATCCCTGCTTTTCTTGCTTCATCAATTAGGTGTCACCCAGAAGCAAAGGGAAATGCAGGATGCAAACCCAGGGCACATCCTGAGGCCACACAGCAGGCCCTGCTGCAGAGTGGTGATTTTAATACTTTCTGGGCAGCTGCAGGGGAATCAACCCCTTAACAGAGGATTGAAGATGTTCTTGCAGAACAGGCCTGGAGCAGAGCCAAAGGTGCAAGGGAAACGGGGCTCCCAGATTTTCCTCAGCATGGCATTTCTGATTCTTCCAGGGTCAGCACAACCAAATGTGACTTTAGAGACAAAAATGAATGTAGAGGTATTATAATAAAGTAAAAACCAGAAAAAGGGTCACATGACTATGAATGCCTGTCCCACCAAACCCACTGGAAATGGTTAGCTTGTTGGCATATAAAAAAATGCAGAAATACATCCTTTCCGATAGCAAACATATCCTTGACAAAGGCCCTTCTCAGAGGACCATCCCAGGAATTAGAGGCTTGTGATCTCGTCTCCTTGCGGCGGACTTGCCTGTCTCCTCTGCCCTTGGTTATGTTCACCAGCTTTTCTATGCCCCCAGAGTCGGCCAGGGCTTTGGCATTCTCCATGTTTTTGCTGGTGACCTCATGCAGAGCACAGCAGATGGCTGCCATGGTCTCATCAGACAGTACGCTGGGGCCTGTGCCTCCAGGAAGCCGGTTCACCAGGTCTCGCATGGCGTATTTACCTGCCAAATGCAAAAGATTTCATTCTACTTTCAGAAGATTTTTGTTATTGTTCTTGAAGGACTGTGATTGTAGTCTCTTAATAACAAAACCTCAAAAGAGAACATAACAGGGAAAGAAACTATGGCAAAGAATAAAATGAGAAATATTAACTGTAAGGGGGAAGGTAACATTTATTGCAATGTCACTTAAAGCAGTGACTGGTTTATAAAACATTACTACAGCTGAAATAAAATGTAGATCAGTGTATAAAATCAAGTTGC
>VMDR010013365.1:0-25080 GCA_007922815.1 Macrotus californicus | reverse complement strand
CCCACCCACTCCCCTGATGATAACCTAAATACAATTCTTATCAATGCCATATATCCTTAGGCAAAGCTTTGTTTTCCATGTTTTTAAACTTTATAAAAATGATATTCTATATATTTTTCTACAATCTGCTTTTATTAATTTATATTGTGAGTTTATCCAAATTTATATATAAAAATAAAATATATATGTACACATATACACTTACCTATTTCAAGTTCATTTACATACAACTGCTGCATAGTTTTTCACTGTGTAAATATACAATTTATTTATCCAACTTCTTCTTGATGAACATTATGTTGTTTCCAATTTTTGTCACTTCCAATATTGTTCCATTGAATATTCTTGCACATATTTTTTTATGCATCCAGGTGAGAGCTGCTCTGGACTCACCTCGCAATAAAAGTGTTCAGTCATTGGGTGAGAGCTTTAGCTTGACTAGATACTGCCAAGTTGCTCTCCAATGTGGTCATAAATATTTACACTCTATCCAGCAGTCTAAATTTCCATGACTCCACATTGTCATCCCTACTTGATATTGTCCAACTTTTTAATTGGGTGTGAAATGGTAGTTGCTAGGGTTTTGGCATGTATTTCCCTAATTAGTATGCCATTGAGCATCTTCTCATTTTTCATGCTGGATAGTCATGTTTCCTGGTCTGTGGATTGCTTCAATGTATCAAGTTTCCATTTTCTTTTAAATGGATTTTTAATTTTTTATTGATATATAGGAGTTTATTATATATCCTAGACACTAATTCTGAGTGGTGTATGCATGTTAAAACTGGTTTTTCATTTCCTTTGGCTGTTATTTATTGAATCTAAGTTCTTAATTTTAATATAGATAAGTTATCGAGCATATTTAAGAAATCTTACAAGGAGAAGTTCTAGAATGAATGTGATCTGGCAGCATCCATAAAATGTGAGAGGAAATCTGAGTCTTACTGTGTGTCCTGAGTTATAAAAAATAAGGAAGAGTGAGTGGCCTCTACTTGAAAAGGACACTTCTAGTATTAAAGCATGAGAAGTTTCTAGGAAAAAAAGACTACAATATATGTCAAACAAATAGGATTTTCAACAGTTAAATGGAAAGGGGTTGGTGGTGGACAGGTAGGACAAGGAAATTGAAAGAGAAGGGAAGGGATGAACCAAATGGAGGTGGAGAAGAAAAAGGTATTGTTGGAAATGGCTTGCCTCTGCCCCAGTAACCATTGATCACAGGAATAGGGGAGGCAAAATTAAACAGGAATCTGTGTGGATCTCTCCAGCCCCAGGACTCTTCTCAAACTTCAATATGTGTATGCATCACCTGCAACCTTGCTAAAATTCAGATTCTAGTTCAGAGGGCCTGGGTCCAAGATACTGCTTTCCTAATGAGCTCTCAGGTGAGGCTGATGCTGCTGTTATATGGAGCAGCAAGATAACACACCATCCTTTGCAGTCAAAACTTTCACAGTGTTTCCCAAAATAAACTAAATGATCCAAGAAAGAGTATTCACAAACCAAAAGAACTAGAAAAATTATGTTTGACTCAAAATACATTACTATTTTTCCTTCCAGAGATTGATCCTCCACTCCCTGACCCTGGCAATTTCCCAGATCATAAGACTAAAGCATTTGAGTAACTGTTCTGATATGAGAGAGCTGGATTAACTTCCCAGCCCAAACATGTGCCTAGGCCGCAGGTCGAGAACTAAGTGGATCTGTCTAGGGTTTTGGTGGCTGAGGAAGCTGAGCGACTTCAGGTGGAGAGTATACAAGTCTCTCAAAGGAAATGTGACAAAACTGCCTAAAAAGTAAGACTAGGTTCCAACAGGGAGGGTAGAAGAGCTGACCTGACCTGCCAAGAAAGCTGGACAGGCCACAGAGTTTATTACAACACTGGATAAGCTGCTGATTTGTTCTAGAACAGATATTCAGACAAATATGATACTGCAAACATCAGATTGAATGGTGACCTGAACAGGTATCAGCTCATTCAAGCACCTGGACTAAGTGAATTGGTATTGTTATCCTCAGGAAATGTTATCAAGAATGGCTCAAAAAAATCATTAGAACAATAATAATTTTGCAGTGTTCGCTTTTCCCAAAAATATAATTGAGTCAGGTTAGTAAAGCAGAACAAGTGGAATAAGAAAACTGACAGATAAACAGCCAGTTTACAGCCATCTAGTAAACCACAAAATCCTATATTCCCTAACCAAGGACACTTAAGAATAAATTATTTACACTTCTCCTCCCCAACCAGAGGGTAAATACCTTAAATCATCCTGCTCAGGGAGATAGTGTGAATCACACCCAGAAACAGATGAAATCAGAAAAATAAATCTCATTTTGATGCATCAGCATAAAGCAGATGAATATTCTATTGAGACCCTAAGGCCTTCTCTAAAATTCTCACCTTTAGAAAACAGATAAAAACCCTTAAGACAATGACCCAGTGCAGGCTCTCTCTGGAGCATGCCCATGCCTTTCTTCCCTCTCTAAGGGTCCCCACAAGACTTGCAGCCAGGGAAGTAATAGGCAGCGGCAGCTCATCCTGGGCTAACCCCCTGAACTTCTCTCCCCTTTTTTCTGACTTTTCAGTGAACTAAAAGTAGCCCCACCTTGGCTCACTTCTTCCCTATAATGTTTCTAGAGAGTCAATGCAGAGCACTGACTAGGCTCTTCCTTTGTTTCACTGTCTCAGCCTTAATAAACATACTCTGAAAATCACCAGGGCTCATGCTGTGAAATCTTTCCTGCACAAAGTCAAGAACCCACACTCTACCAGCCAGCCCAAGGCAAATCAACTCAAGGCCAGGTCCTTTTCCAGTGACTTAATTATTATGAGCCACTGATTTGTTTGTAATCACTGGTTGTGAAATATATTATATCTATAGGATATATTAATGTATACATTTGGATTTAAAAGTAAGCAGTGAGTTCCAGGCTTCAAAGAAATGAAGGAAATTCAAGTCCTCATTGAGTTTGTCATTTATTAGCTACGTAATCTGGGGCAAACACACTTCACTTCTCTGAATCTCAATTTTTTCATCTATAAAATGAGAAAAATAATGCTAATACTGTCTAAAGATACAGCCCATGGTTTCCCTTTCATCTGGCTATTTTTAGCTTGTTTCAATGGAAACTTCTGAAGAGGAAGTATGAGTATGTGCTTTCATGTGCTCAGCAAATGCTTGGGTCTTCTAGTCTGACCATCTGTGGAACCACAGGAAAAAGGAACCATCTCTAAAAGGACCAGTGGAAATATTCTGGCTTAAACTACAATCCTGTAGTTCTTTTGATTTGAAGATACTCTGTCCAAGGCCATTTTAGATGGTTTTCTTTTTTTGTAAACACAATAACTAACCCAAGGACTCCTACCTACAATACTGGTGGCATTCAACAGACATAGTTTTAAGGTGATTTTTTTCCTCCATGAAATTCATTTATTATTATTCTGAATGGGCTCAATGAACTAACCAATCTTCTTGCTATGTTTATTGAAGAAGCACCTTTCCATTTGTGGGATATTCATTGCTTTATGTATGAAGTCTTTTTTCCTGGATATATCCTACATTGGTTGTTTTCTCACTTATTTATTTTTGATAGTCTTTGGTGAACTTGTGTATTGTCTTAAATTGAGTACTAGGGTTTTTTTAAGCCAAACCTTGGCATCAAGCATTTCTTGTTGTCTTCCTTCTTGTTGTTGCCTTTTATGCAAAAATGGAAACTGAGACAGCCCTTGGAAAACACTGAACCTCATGGCATGGAAATGTTTATTGTATTGCACAATCCTTCAAGCATTTCAGAACTTTAAGATGAGGACAGGAATCTCAGTGGATATACAGAGGGCCCAAAGACATATGAAAAGATGCTCTGCATCACTAGCCATCAGAGAGATGCAAATTAAAACCACCATGAGATATCACTTCACACCAGTCAGAATGGCCATCATAAACAAATCAACAGATAGGTGTTGGAGAGGATGCAGAGAAAAGGGAACCCTAGTGCACTGTTGGTGGGATTGCAGACTGGTGCAGCCACTGTGGAAAACAGAATGGAATTTCCTCAGAAAACTAAAAATGGAACCTTTTGACCCAGCAATTCCACTGCTGGGATTATACCCAAAGAGCCCTGAAACACCAATCCAAAAGAACTTAGGCGCCCCAATATTCATAGCAGCACAATTTACAATAGCCAAGTGCTGGAAGCAACCTAAGTGCCCATCAGTCAATGAGTGGATCAAAAAACTGTGGTATGTTTACACAATGGAATTCTACGCAGCAGAGAAAAAGAAAGAGCTCCTACCCTTTGCAACAGCATGGATGGAACTAGAGAGCATTATGCTAAGTGAAATAAGCCAGACGGTGAGGGACAAATACCATATGATCTCCCCTTTAACTGGAACATAATCAACAAAGAAAAAAGCAAATAAAATATAACCAGAGACATTGAAATTAAGAACAGTGTAACAATAGCCAGAGGGGAGGGGGAAGGAGACAGTGGAGGGAAGGGTTTTCAGGAAACACTCTAAAGGACACATGGACATAACCAAGGGGGAGGGTGGGAGCCTTGGAGGGAGGTGGGATTGGCTGGGGTGGGGGGAAAATGCAGACAACTGTAATTGAACAACAATAAAGTAATAAAGTCTTAAAAAATAAAATAAAATGAGTTTTGTAAAGCAAAAAAAAACACAAAAAACAGAGGGGATGTTTTTAGAAAGACACTTAGAATCATCAAGGAGGCACAGGCTGACTGAGTTTTGGACAAAGAGTACAGTCCCTCTCTCTTGCTATCATGAGATTTCAGAACTGGTCCTTGCCAAGGGAGAGAATATAAAAGTAGTGGGGGGAGTTCTCTCAACAATGACCACCAGTGCTAAAATAATGATTTGCTATTACAGTTCAAGGAGATGTCCAGCTGGAAATATTTGAGAGGATTTTGATACCCAGCGGAAAACTCTGGAAGGGGTTCCAGGGTAGAGGTCACGTATGTACCCTTAAAGGCTATGTATGACAAAGCTGTTTTTCTATCAACACTTGACAGGTGAGTCATAGACATCACATTTGACTCCTCAGGGGAGCTGACAAAATGTCAAGCCTCTGTGCCAGCTTAGTTTAGCCATCAGTCACTTCAGGTCCTTGTACAAACAGTCACAAGTCTCCTGGCCCTTCTTTTCCATTCAGCATTTTTTAAAGTTAAACAAAGTCACTGACCATCACAAAGAAAATATTCAAAGCATTGTATGGGGGAAAAGGGGGTACAAAATGAAACTATTTACTTTGCTGTGTTTGGATTATAAACAAATATTCACACCTGTGCTGCGCCTCCAGTTGATGAAGAACCCAGCCAACTATTTGAAACAAACACATTTTCATACTTTTCATAACTCCAAGTCATTTTAGTACATATTGGGAAGACTGAGAAGTAAAACATGAAAAAGAAAAAGAGCAAAGTATTCCATGGGTGATTAACCACAGGAGGAAAATTACTACATCAGTTGAATTTCACAACCAATCTTGATATATTTTATTTCTATATTCAACAACCTTGCTGCAGGTGGAATATCTTTAAAGTCGCATTTAAGGAATTCATGGTGCTGATAGACTGCTCCAACATATAAAGTAAATGTGTTTCATCACAATATTCATGCCAAGTGTTAAAACTGGAATAAAAATCAAGGTCAGGAAACCTAACATGATCAATTTAGTGAAAAACGTGGTCAGATCAGCCTCACTAATGGTAATTTCTTATTTTTAACTATGGTCAATCCATCAGGATAATAATTCTGTAGTACCCAAAAACTGATTGGGTTTCCAGGGCTCTGAAGTCTGTTGACTACATAGAGATAGCTCCTATCAACAAACAAAGAAGGCCTTTGCTGCTTCTCTCTCTGTTGTTGTGTGTCTTCTTAATAGATCTTCAAAGGTAATTATCTGGCTCTTTGTAGAGCCACTAAGGACACTGTTTCTTCATCCAATTCCCTCACAGATCTGTGTAGAGTTATTTGCTAGATTTTGATTTCCTGGAATTCAGGGTTGGCTCAGGGACTGAGTTTGTTCAGAGGTGCCAACTGGTAGCCAGATACTACAGCCAACACAGCCAACAGTGTTCCTGGTGTGATGGTGGAGATCCCTGGGTGGGCCTTATGTTCACACAGCTGACTTGCCTAGACACCCCAGCAGGTCCAGAAGCAACTGTAGTGTTTGATGTATGTTGAAAACAAATATATGGGGAGTCATTTTCTTAGATGAAGACTGGAAGATTTGTATTAAACTTTTAAACTAAAAATTAGGCTTTTGGGTATTTCTTCTCCTGCAGATACTAGTTATGTTACCAGTACCCAAGTCATTTTTTCTTCACTCCCAAAGAATATTTTAAATGAACATTCATGAAATGACGACTATATGCTGGAGGAGGGGTAAGGCCAGACTCAGAAATGAATGTAGCAAGAAAATTTTGCTCTGTCAGGGGGGAAACTGCACACATAAAGATGATTCTTTATGTGGGAATGTGCTATGGAAGTTCTAAAGAGTGTGATGCCTTTTCTTTGAGGCTAGCAGAGAATGAAGTTGATTCAGAAGAGAAGTTTGTCTAGGGCAGGGTATCTCAATCTCAGTACTAGTGACATTGGGCCACATAGTTCTTTGTTATGGAGTCTGTCCTGTGCCTTATAAGATGTTGAGCAGCCTCCCTGGCCTCTTCTCACTAGATAGCTGTAACACTCACACCAGTTGTGACAATGAAAAATGTCTCCAGACATTGCCAAATGTCTCATGAAGGCCAAAACAAAAACAAAAACAAATCCACTCAAACAACAAAAAACCACCCCTAGTTGTGAAGCACTGGTATAAGAGTGTTCCTCAAAGTTGGACCAAGAGCAAGATGGGTCACAATCACCTAGGTTAAAAAATAGAGTTTCCCTGGCCCTTCTAAATTGATAATACCTAGAAGTATGGCCCAGGAGTCTGCCATCACCTGTTCTCCAAATGGGCAAGCACTTTGGATGCTGACCAAAAAGCTCACTTTCCCTTTTCAAATCTATTTCACTCAGGCTGGTCACACCTGCAGTAATAAACTCTAAGATTCCATTTCCCAAATTACCATCATTGTAATCTCTGGAGAGAGACATCTGTGAACTTACTTACCATTATTATTCCCAACACAGTAGGACTTAGTGGACATGGGAGCAGTATCTGAATCCCAACCCTACTGTAGAAAAGTTACCTAGCCTCTCTGAGCTTCATTTTCCTCTGCTTTCAAACAGGGTCTATAAAGTTATCATGAGGATTAAATTGTCCACACCACCCCCCAATGAGGTGGAGCTTCCTTTCATTAAGATTTCAGCCTAAAAATACCCCCATCAGAGAGCCCTTTCTGGACTACCCAATCACTCTCTATCACATCACTGTATTTTAATTCTCTGCATAGCACTGATTCTCTTTTTGTTTGTTTATGAACTTGTTGACTGTCTCCTCTTACTAGAATGGAAGCTTTGAAAAAGCAGAGCCACTGGGTATCTTGTTCACTGCACTAAATTTAGCACCTAGAATGATCCTTGGCACATATTAAGCTCTCAATAAATATTGATTGACTCTTACGTGCAAAAGACCTAGTAGGTGCTCAATAAATTGTAGTCATTATTATTATTTATAACTAATTGGGTTGAGATGACACAAAATTTTGAATCAGAAAGTCTCACTATGTTCACAAAGGAGGTGATAGAGACTTTATTGAGGATGTGCTATAACTGGTAAGAGTGGTTATTGATTGGAGGTCAGGAAGGTACAAAGCAAAACATTATTTCTAATATTTCTCATAGCAAATTTAATGCTACCAACTCTGTTTTCTCTAATGTTAATAAAACACAATTACTTATAATTTTTAAATGAATTCTATAACAGACACAGACAAGAGATAAAAGTTCTTGCTCTTCATCTAGCTTTTTTTCCTGCTTTACTGATCTTAGAACACTGAAAATTGGCTCATGTTACTTGCTTCTAGAAGCCTAAACTAACCTCATTGATTTTGCTTCCATTTCCCCTTCAAGCAAAGAACAGAGCCATAAATCCAAGCTTAGACTAAGAACAAGGATTTTTTTTCCTGAAGTTGATGTTTCAAACCAGAGCAGACACAGGAGCCACATATGTTCTCACAAAAAGCATGGTAGGTCTGGGCAGAAACAGTTTGGTATTATTTTTTGTTTGGGGTTATTTTGGATTTTTTTACAGCTGTGTTTTAATTAAAGAGGGTAAAACAAACAACAGCGTTATAATAGCTGCCACTGAACGTGTGGTCTACATGTCTCTGTTTTATCATCTTTTCACTGTGTATCTAAAGAGGCTGGTTGAGTTAACTGCATACTCAGGTTGACCGTTTGTTTCTAAAACTCACAATTATTTACAGCCAAAGCTGAAAACCTTTAAGGAATGGAAATCTGGTTCTCTTTACATGTCTTGTGGCTCAAGCCATCCTGGGCCATGCACAGATCTTTTTAAACACGGACCAGAACAAAGAAACAACAGTAATAATGGTAATATCAGCAGCTATTGTTTACAGGAGCACATACTATGTGCAAGGCTTTCAGCTACAGAAATTACATATTTACACATGTGATCTCACGGTCAAAGCTTCTTCCCTGTTCTCTAAAAGAAGTATTGAACCTAGGGTTATTCAAGGTTCTCTGCCTAGAAGTGTAAAGAACTTTGTGTAAAGAACCGCCTCGTATGGTATGTATTAAGTTTACATGACTCATAACCTCTCTGAAGATGTGGCGTGGACTGGAAAGATACACAGATTCAGCCCTGGCCAGTGTGGCTCAGTTGATTGGAACATCATCTTGTAACCAAAAGATTGTGGGTTCGACTCCTGGTCAGGGCATATACCTAGGTTGCAGGTCTGATCCCTGGTCTGGAAATGTATGGGAAGCAACCAACTGATGTTTCTCTCTCAGACTGATGTTTCTCTCTCCCTTCCTCTCTCTCTAAAAGCAGTGAAGAAAACAATGGCCTCCAATGAGGATAAAAAAAAATTTTTTTAAAAGACAGATACACAGGTTCAAAAAAGATTGTGACAGAAAACACAAATACTGTATGATTTTACTTATATGAGATCTGTCCAGAAGGTACCCAGCAATGTAATGTGAAAAATACAGACATTTATTGAAGAGGATAAAAGATACAAGAAACATTGTACATAGGACATTGACGCCTCAGTCCCCTACAAAGTAGTCACCTTGGGACCTCACACAGTTTTCACAATTGCCATCAACTACCCTATCACATTTTCCTGAATCTCATTGACAGTCTGAAATCTCTTCCCTTTGAAAGGTGATTTTAGTTTTAGGAAGAGCCAGAAGCCTCAAAATCAGGCGCCAAATCTGGACTGTAGAGGCGCTTAGTCACCTGGATGATTTGATGTTTTGCCAAAAAATTCTGCACGATATATGATATGTGAGCTGGCACATTGTTGTGATGAAGCTGCCAATCACCAGTTGCCCATAGCTATGGCCTTCTGAATCATCTGAATAGTTTCCTCAAGGAATGTTCAAGCTTAATGCAAAATTTGAAGTAGATTTGTTGCTCTACTCACTCATTTTGGATGTGACAGCCACACAGTACACATGCTCACTCAGCGGCATACTCACTCAATAATATCTACTGCCCCCACTGACTAGTACTAGTACAGTCATCATTATTCACACATGTGCATTCCAGTCCCCTCTCTTTGGCTGCCAGGTTACATCAATGTCACACAAACTGTTCTTGTCATATTAAAAACGGCTGGACTTTTTCCAGACAGACCTCATGTGTGGAATCTTAAAAAAAAAAAAGAAAACCCTACCAAACTCATAGATGCAGGTAAACTCCAGAGTCAGGTAATAGGGGTAGGCAAAATGGGTGAAGAGGGTCAAAAAGTATAAACTTCTACTTATAAAAGAAATAAGTCCTAGGGAAGTGTACAACATGGTGACTATAATTAATAATACTGTGTTGTATATTTGAAAGTTGCTAAAAGAGTAGACTTTTAAAATTCTCATCATAAGAATAAATTCTGTAATTATGTATGTTGACAGATGTTAAACAAACTTATTGTGGTGATTATTTTGCAAAACAAATATTGAATCATTATGTTGTATACCTGAAAGCAATATGTTATATGTCAATTGTACCTCAATAAAAAAGAGGGAAAGTAATAAGAAATATTGTAATAGGCAAAAGTTATACATTCAGAAATGTTTACTGCATCGTTATTTGTATGAGCAAAAAGAAAAAATCCTGAATGACTATCAAGTAAGAGACTGGCTGGGTAAATTATGGCATATTAATATCTGCAATATCAAGCAGCTATTAAAAATATGTAAACCCATATTAACTGATATGAAAACATGTTGAGTGAAACACAAATACCCACACACATCCGTCTTTATTTATGGAAATTGTACACACATAGGTATGGTCAGAGAAATGCCTTTGGATGGTCATGTAGTCATTAGCCCTATTCATCTCACATTAGGAACAGAAGGATTCTAAGGGATTTTTACCTCCTTCTTGTTCTTTTTTTACAATTTTGACAAGTTTTACCAGTGAATGTGTATTATTTTTAATAGACTTTAATTTTATAACAATTTTAGATTCACAGCAAAATTTAGCACTCACAGACACACACTATCCCCCACTATCATTGTCCTGCACCAAGATGGTGTATTTGTTGCAATTCATGAACCAATATTGACTCATGATTATCACCCAAAGTTCATAGTTTACATTAGAGTTCACTCTTGGTGTTGTACATTCTATGGGTGTATATATTTTTTAAAGCAGTAAAAATACTTTAAAGGTTTTAAAGAATTGATTAATGAAATATTCTTAGTTATTAGTGGAAATCAGAATATTATGTTATCATCTCATCTCCACCTACCCCAAGCTCCTTAGGCTCCCTAAATGACAATGAATCATTAGAAGGGAGAATGTAGGTTTAACTCACTATAGCAATATTTTATTTGTATACCTGCCTTGGGGTTGCTCGGGAAGCTAAAATAAACCAACTACCTCCTGCCTCTCCCTTGGCCTTTATCCCCACAAATGGAAAGAAGCTAAACTTGGAGTTGTAGTTTTAGGGGCTGAAAAGAGCGGTGATGAGGCAGTAGGAGATGCCCAGTAGGCAATTCCTAGGATAAAACTTCAAACTGTAGAGGCAAACCGTTTTGCATATACCATGATACATTGAACCCCAGAAATACTTGGGGTTGTATTTCAATAATATACCCTGCATACTCCATCCCCACAAGTGGAGAAAATGTTCAACATAAAAGCCCTAAACTTAAGATTCTGGAGAGCAAGATATAAGTCTTTTCATCTTTATTGCCCCAAGATCTCACATAAAGCCTGGCCTTGAGTCAGCACCCAATAAATGTGTGAATGAACAAAAGAAGAAAGAAGAAGAAAAGGTGAAAGACAAGGGGGACAAAGGACAGCAAAGACTTTATATTCTAAAGCAATTATCACTGACCTTTTTGGTAAGACCCATTACATTTTAACAAACTATCCATGACTAAAAGAATATTTGTGTTCCTAAAGCTGATTTTGATCACACTTCACCTCTTCATACAGATTTGGCTTCTTCCTTTACAATGGTGCTCCAAATAAAATTGAACTTAATTTATTCTTTCTTCCCTACTCCACCACCACCTTCCAGATGCCCACTATCTTATTTTGCATTTTAAATAACAATAAAAATAATTGTTCATTGCACACTGGTTAAGACTATGTAAACCAATTTTCACTTATTATAAAATTCTCTTAACTTCTGACTACAGGATATCAATGAGGTATTGATCACAGAGAACTCTGTCATAACCCTCACTTATGCTTTTGTTGGGAAGAAGAACCGGAGTGGGAAAACTGTGGGTTTAAATCCTGCTTCTGCATCTCACTCACTCTGTGTCCTTGGTTCAGTTATTGGGACCTTGTGAGTGTCAGTTTACTCATTTGTAAAAGGTGAAAATAACCCCATTGGATTGTGAGGGTTACATTAAATGTATCAATATATCTGGAAACTTCTGTTTCAGTTATCTTTCTAGCAAGGCTTTATCACCAAAGCAGTGAAGGAGGATCCCATTTTTTCCATTTCTGCATTGCAGTAAGAGTAAAGGTCAGACTTTCAACCCTTCTTGCAAAATATTTATTCTAAATTTTTAAAAATCAGGGCTAGGTTTCAAGGAATGCCTAGGAGGTCTGGATGCTTGAGTCTGATGAACTTAGTGAAAGACACCTGGCTCCAAATCTTCACACAGGGAGGCAACTCTAAAAACAAAGAGACACACCACCTGCTGATTTCTTTGTTGGGAAACCGAAAATTATGTAACTCAAAATCATAAACAATCCTCCTACAAAATGAGAAGGCATAGAAGGGACAAGTTTAATCAAGTTATGAACATTTTGAGACCTGTAACCACAGAACAAGCACAGGTGAAGAAACTCGATGCCAAGTCAAGCCTCAGGATATACATGAGTTGATATGATTGTTTTATTCAGCTCTGGCGGGAGACAGCAAAGGGGCAGTGCTTTGGGAAGCCTGAAAATACTTTGATCCTTCGACAATTTCATTTATGGAAAATTATCTCATTAATTTAGTGCCCATGTTGCACAAAGAGTTCCTGAGAACAATACTACTATATTGGGGGTTGATGATGTAATACTATGAACAGTTGGCTGCCTTTCACTGATAGGGAAGGCAGGTGTATAAACGTCAATGTACCACACCCCATGTGGCCATGTTTTCTTTTAAAGGATCTCATTTGGCACAAAACATCTTTCCTTTAGACCAGGGGTCAGAAAACTTTTTCTATAAAGGGCCAGAGAGTGTTTTTGGCTTTGCAGGCCATAGAGTCCCTGTTGAAACTACACAGTTTTGCTGTTGTAGTATGAACGCAGCAATGACAGTTCATAAACAAATGAGCATGACTTCCTTCCAACAAAACTTATTTATAAAAGCAGGTTATGGGTCATTGTTTCCTGACCCCTGCTGTATACCAATATACTCTATAGTCACACCAGACCCCATACTACCAGCTGACATATATTTTCATGTTCAAGAAAAATTTAGTTGGATTTTTCAATAGAATGGATTTGTATTGTATATTTTGAATCAGTGACTTAGTCCAGGAAATATTCCTACTATAAAAATACTATAGATTATATCTTCTCTTCTTACATTTTTTCCTTGGGTGATTTTCAGGATGTTGCTGTAAACTGACTAGTCCAACTTGTAACCCTAGTTTTAATCCCATCTTTCAGCAAATTCTCCAGGTACCGATGAACTTTCATTCTTCACAGAGTAGAAGCTCCAGTTTTGTTTTTTACAAACACACTGGCTGAGCAAGGACAAATGTGTGTAAGACCATGTCTTAGCAATGTACACTTCAGGATGCATTGTTACTTATGTGTTCAGTGAATATTAGATGAGCAAATGAAAGAAGGAAGGAGGGAGGAAGACAGGGAGGGAGGGGGGAGGGAAGGAAGTAGGGTGGCAATGAGGATGGGGGAGGAAAGGAAGGAGGGAGGAAGGGAGGGAGAAAAAGTAGAATGTTATTGAGTGTCACTGGGTCAATGAGTTCATGTGTCTGCCACATCAATATGTCTGGTTCTTTTGAAAGCAGATTTATAGTCAAGAGCTTTCTGAATAAGTATACTTAAAATGTGTTTCAAACACATGGACATAACCAAGGGGGAGGGTGGGAGCGGGGGAGTGTGGTGGGGGAAAAATTCAAACTGTAATTGAACAATAAAGTAATTTTAAAAAAATGTGTTTCAAGATTCCTCACCCTGACTGCTGTGGCTCAGTTTGTTGGGCATTATCCTGCAAACCAAATTGTCTCTGGTTCAATTCCCAATCATGGCACATGCCTGGGTTACTGGCCAGGTCCCCATTTAGGGATGTGTGAGAAGCAATCTATGAATGTTTCTCTCACGTATCGATGTTTCTCTCCCTCTTTCTCCCTCCCCTCCCCACTTTCTAAAAGTAAATAAATAACATCTTTAAAAAATATTCCTCAATAAGGAGAGAGTAGTTCTTCATTCATTTACTCAACAGATTATTTATTAAGGAGTGTCTTTGTACCATGATTTGGGGATACTGTGATGAACAAACTACACAAAACCTCTGCCCTCATGGAACTTGTATTCTATTGGCAGGGCAGACAATAAACAAATCAATGCATAATAAGATTCCAAATGGTAGGCTTCTGGCTTGGCCACAAACATCAGCAGTTGGCACTGCCTCACCCTTAGCAATTTTTGCTAAAGAAACCATTTAAGTCTGTAATCCCAGTCTCTCTTCCTCCTCAGTTTCCCTTCTGCAGAGTAGATCTGCACCATGGCCCTGGAGTAAAGTGGGGACCGTAGGAGCAAAGAGAACTGGGATCAGTTCCCATGCACTGTAAAGAGCCCTCCTACATCAGGCTGAGGTGCAAGGATTTGCTTCCCTCAAGTGATTTGCACTTTCCCAGGCTGGTAGCTGGCAGGGAACTATAAAATATTGGTGGCAGTTTCAGCCACTAGAGCCAGTGGACTCTCCTTGATATTTTGAAGCACATGCCATCTTGGGGCCACATCAATAATAATAATATAAACATGGCTGGTGCCCATGGCAATGACAGTTCTAGGGACATCTGCTTTTTGTCTCTCAAAGCTCCATGCTACCCACCTTGAGCCTGGGCTCCTGACTGGATAAACAGAAAGACAGCCAACACCACAAGAAATAAGCAAGAACGTTGGCTGCTATGGCAGCCAGACCAGCCGCTCCCTGTCCAGACAAAGCCTGTCTTCACTGCACAGTCTCCAAGGAAGACTGACCAGTGTCTGGAGGCTAAGCAGAAGGGGACTGAAGGAATAGGCCTCATCTCACCTCCCCTCCCCCACCCTCCACCACGGGGCAGGGACAGCACATTTGTCACCAAGGAGCTGAGAAATCCTTCAAAGAAGCCTCTGAAACATCAGGTATTTGTGAGCTACCTGAGATATGGCTCCAAAAGGGGGCTGTGAAGGGGGAAGAGGCCCACATATCCACATCCTATCGAGAAAAGGCACAGTTCAGGGTAGCAACCATAGGCCATGTCATTTCCTGATAATAATCAATATCTTGCCCCTACACAAAGCTTTGTGCTTTCCAGAACACTCTCAATTTAAAAAATAAAAAGTTATCATTTGTTGAGGATTTACTATGTGCCAAGTGATTGCTAAGCAGTTTATATCTATTATCTTATCTAATCCACTTGACCACTCTATAAGAGATAGTTATCATAAAATCCATTTTTCTGGTGAGGACACAGAGGCTCAGGGAGGTTAAGTAGAAAGGAACAGAGTTGGTATTTAAACCAGGTGATCTGACTTTATCACATAACCTTGCTATTTATTTTCATCTTTCATTGTTTATACCTCACCACAACCCTATAAAATAAACAGATTGAGATTTTTATAGTCAAGAAATGTGCTGTCCAATAGTCATTAGTCACTTGTGGATACTTAAATTTAAGTTAATTAAAATTAATAAAATTTAAAAATCAATTCCTTTGTCATACTAGCCAAATTTCAAGTGCCCCACAGCCACCTGTGGCAGCACAAATAGCAAACATTTCTATCTCTGCAGAAACTTCTAAGGAATAGACCTAGAACTCTGAGACTTAGCTCAGCTATTTCTGAGCTCACTACCAAGCACTGTGCTCAAAGGTATAGTGATGAAAATGCTAGCATCATTTCCTTAAGAGGGTAAAAAGCCTTGGAGGCTATGATAGATTAAACAACTTGCTGTGGGTACAGACCATGACCAGAACCCGGCTCACGTCTACCTCCTCCACTACACTGGCATTCAGGTTTCTTAAGACAGAGAAGATAATAAGATGACTCCAAGCATCCCAACACTGGGTCTTCTTAGATGTACTCTTGCACCAGGCTTGTGATCAAGTAAGATGTTCTCTGAGAAAGTCTGTGTGAGAGACAGAAGTAAAAAGGAAGAGAGGTCTGTGTAGGGAAAAGCACATCAAGGCGGACATGTGGAGATGGCACACCATAGCTATGGGGAGGAGCATTCTTGCACACCCAACAAGCCCTAGAAGATATAAACCTGCTTCTTCTTTTGTGGACCCTGACTGTTGGGAATAAATACTCTTTTAAAAAACCAAAAACACAAAACCCTCCCCCCATAAAAAAATTTACAAAACTAATTGCTGCCTTACGCAATTGGTAGTACAGAGGGTAGCAGTTGAGAGTACAGATCCTTAGTTCAAATTTCAGCTATACCTCATCCTAGCTGTGCAACTTTAGTCAAGTTACACAACTTCTTTGAGCTTCACGTTTTCCATCCATAAAAGGGAAACAACAATAGTCCCTGTATCTTAGCTTCCTTGTGGGAATTAAATATAGGATTTATTACTGTTGTGCAGCACCCACATACACCAGAAACTTGTGAAGCAGTCTATAAAATGAAGCTTTTGGTTGCTAAAAACTACTTTATCCATATGTATCAACAAATATGATTTTTTTAGACCTGTGCATATTAAGTTGGTTTACTTTTCTTTCTATTTTATATAGATCACTGTGGCACCAAGTTAAATGAAAATACAGTAAATTGCATTCATTTGATTATTTTACTCATATACAGGCAGACCTCAGAGATATTATAGGTTCAGTTCCAGACACCACAATAAAGCGGTAGATGGAACTTTAGGAAGATGAACTTTTGTCAGTATAAAGGAAGGAGAGAAACAAAGGGCAAGGAGAATAAATAAAGAAGCTTTTGTGATTTTACAGCTAAGGTGTGGTAATATGTAGGGAGGAAGTGAAGTACAGTAGAGTGGTAGAAAATTGGAGGCCAGAGTGGCCATTAGAAAGTAGTATCAGCAGAGTTGGGTATCGGTTATCCGGGAGGCACTAGTGGCTATGTAGGTGCGAGCCTGGGTCTAGGAAGAACAGTGGTACAATTGGTAGAATGGGGAAGTCAGAAGGAGGAGCCAGCACAGAAGGAGGATTGAGTTCACTAGTACCCACTCAGACACCCAAGTCTGATGCCATCACAGACGTCTTCCACTTTCTACCATTCCCTAAAATACTGTATTAGTTAGCTATTGCTATACAACAAATTATCCCAAAATTTAAACAGCATGAAAAAACATCATTTATTATCCCACATAATTTCTGAGGGTCAGGCATGCCATCTTGACTTCATAGAGTGGTTCTGACACAAGGTCTCTCATAAGGCAACAGGCAAGCTGTCAGCCCAGCCCCAGCATCTCCAGTCTCAGCCTTCACTGGAAAATCCAATCCCCAGTTCATTCACACTGTTGGCAGGCCTCACTTCCTCACCAGCTGTTGCCTGGAGGATCAAGTCCCCTACTTCCTGGGTCTTCCCATAGGGCAGCTCATACCACAGCAGCTGGTTCTCCCCACAGCAAGTGATCCCAAAGAAAGAGCTCAAGATGGAAGGCACAGTCTATTGTAACCCAATCTCAGGATGACCTATCACCACTTCTACCACATGCAGCTGGTCATACTGACTACCCTGGCACGGTGTTAGAGGAAACTGCACAGAGCAGACTGTCAGAGGCCGGCACTATCAGGGGCCATCTCCAGGGCTACACAACAGCTCCAAAGCCTGCCGATCAGCCTCCATGTTTCTCAAACTGCCCCATTCTCTGTGTCACTTCCGCTGCTCTGGGGCAAAGTACTCCTCTCCTATCAACAGCTGCTATTTCAGTCTAATAGCTCATTCTATTTTCAGCTTCTCTGACCACAGCCTCACCCTTCTATCACTGAAAGAGTGATCCCTCAACACTAGATATCTGCCTGTCTCTTTACAAACACACACCTCCTGCACCCTCTCCTTGACTCCCATTGCCCAGGTGATGGAGGTCAAGCTCCTTAGCATGGGTAAGAGTCCCTCCTAATGTTCCAGCTGCATCCTCTGACACTCTCTGCCTTAGACTTTACACTCTCTTGTGCTATTTCACCCACCCGAGACTTTGCTATACTCCTCCCTCTGTCTGCCATACCCTTTTTCATCTCACCCCACAGGACAGCATTGTGATTGAGAGCGCAGCCTTGAGACCCCACCATGGGATTCTTACCCAGCTCCACCACTCACTCATTGCACACTTCACTCAACTATTAAAATCTCATGAACTGGGCATTGGTCAAATGATTTATTTGCATATATTAACTTACATATCCACACAACGACCTAAAGGCAGATGATTATTATCATCATTGTGAAAATGAGAAAACTAAGGCTAGTAGAGTAAGAGGCATGAAGGTGTTTGAAACTATAACTCTTCCTTGCTCAGGACAAAGTCAGATATTTGTCTCCTCCACTAAACTCCAACCTTCTAAAGACAATGCTTCCCATTGCACCTTCGGGATAGCTCTACCATTGTTGTGAAATGACTTATTTTTGAGTCTGCCTTTGCAGAAATCAGCTCTTTGAGGGCAAGGAACATGTCTCAGTCATCTATGCCAGTTCACCACCCACGAACATCTCAGCCAATCCATGCTTGAGTTTAACTAAGTTTGTGGTGCCTATTGAATATCCTGGCAAAGCTACAGGCAACTGCCAAATAAAGTAGGAAGAGAGAAGCTGAAGACAGGGCCTCAAGAAGAAACAGAAAGAAGAGGCAGTGAAAAATACCGGCTTTGTTTTTAAAAGGAGACTTAACATTTTCCTTAATAAAACTAAAACAATGACTCTAAATCTCTAATCTGAAAAACTTATTTGAGATGGATATGAATAGTTCCATCTAGTAGTTGGAATCAAATTGAAATCCACCAAAAAACTACTCAGCCTAATAAATGAATTTGGCAAAAGAGTGGGATACAAAGTCAATATTCAGAAATCAAAGGCATTTTTGTATACTAACAATGAAACATCAGAAGCAGAAATCAGGACAAAAATCTCATTTGATATAGCAACAAGAAAAATAAAGTACCTAGGAATAAACCTAACCAAGGAGGTAAAAAACTTATACTCAGAAAACTATACAACACTGAAGAAAGAAATTAAGGAAGACACAAACCAATGGAAGCATGTACCATGCTCATGGATAGGAAGAATTAACATCATCAAATGGCCATACTACCCAAAGAGATTTATAGATTCAATGCAATCCCAATTAAAGTACCAATGACATATTTCACAGATATACAACAAACATTTCAGAAATTTATATGAAATCATAAAAGACCCCGAATAGCTGCAGCAATTTTGAGAAAGAAGAACAAAGCAGGAGGGATCACAATACCTGATCTCAAACTGTATTACAAGGCCACTGTAATCAAAACAGCCTGGTACTGGCATAAGAACAGACATATAGACCAATGGAATAGGATAGAGAGCCCAGAAATAAACCCAAGTCTCTATGGTTAACTAATATTCAACAAAGCGGGAAGAAGCATAAAATGGAGTAAAAATAGCCTCTTCAACAAATGGTGTTGGGAGGTTTGGACAGTTACTTGCAAAAAAATGAAACTCGACCACCAACTTACACCATACACAAAAATAAATTCAAGGTGGATAAAAGACTTAAATATACACCATGACACCATAAAAGTCCTAGAGGAAAACATTGGCAGGAAAATATCAGATATTCCACGCAGCAACATCTTCAATGATGTATCCCCTAAAGCAAGGGTCATAAAAGAAAAAATAAACAAATGGGACCTCATCAAATTAAAAAGCTTCTGCATGGCTAAAGAAAACAGCATTAAAATGAACAGAGTACCAACCATATGGAAAAACATATTTGCCAATGATGACTCAGACAAAGGTTTGATCTCCAAAATATATAAAGAACTCACACGACTCCACTCCAGGAAGACAAAAAATCCAATTAAAAAATGGGCAAAAGACTTGGACAGACATTTCTCCAAGGAGGATATACAGAGGGCCCAGAGACATATGAAAAGATGCTCAGCATCACTAGCCATCAGAGAGATGCAAATTAAAACCACCATGAGATACCACCTGACACCAGTCAGAATGGCCATCATAAACAAATCAACAGATAAGTGTTGGAGAGGATGTGGAGAAAAGGGAACCCTAGTGTACTGTTGGTGGGATTGTAGACTGGTGCAGCCACTGTGGAAAACAATATGGAATTTCCTCAGAAAACTCAAAATGGAATTGCCTTTTGACCCAGCAATTCCACTGCTGGGATTATACCCTAAGAGTCCTGAAACACCAATCCAAAAGAAGCTATGCACCCCAATGTTCATAGCAGCACAATTTACAATAGCCAAGTGCTGGAAGCAACCTAAGTGCCCATCAGTCAATGAGTGGATCAAAAAACTGTGGTACATTTACACAATGGAATTCTACGTAGCAGAGAGAAAGAAGAAGATCCTACCCTTTGCAACAGCATGGATGGAACTAGAGAGCATTATGCTAAGTGAAACAAGCTGGACGGTGAGGGAGAAATACCACATGATCTCACCTTTAACTGGAACATAATCAACAAAAGAAAACAGCAAACAAAATATAACCAGAGATATTGAAATTAAGAACAATCTAACAATGGCCAGAGGGGAAGGGGGAGGGAACAGTGCAGGGAAGGGTTTTCAGGAAACACTATAAAGGACACGTGGACATAACCAAGGAGGAGGGTGGGAGTGGGGAAGGGGGGTGGGATTGGCTGGGGTGGGGTGGGGAGTCGTTGGGGGAAAATGCAGACAACTGTAAATGAACCACAATAAAGTAATTAAGAAAACAAAACCAATTGAAAACCAACTATAAACATAATTCTTCCTATGCTCCTTTCTCCAGGAAGAATGGTCATATATGTGCACAGGCTGAGGCACAACAACCAGAATAACAAGGATTGTTCCCAAAGACTCCTATTTCCACCCTCTTCAAGAGCCATGAGTCCATCTCATCGTTGCAGGTAGGCAGGCTGGTCTGTGTGACCAGGAAAATAGTCACATTTAACTACAAAGTCAACTAATGGAGGAAGTTTATTAGAATAATAAGCTTTCATTATGATTTTTTTGCAGAGCTGCCTTTATGAAAAAAATATCAAAACAGAGAGTGTTCAGACTATTGTGAGCTTTACAAAAATTTAAGTCCTTTGCAAATGGTGGCTTGTGACCCAAAAGACACATTCAAACCATAATCAGAAATAATATGGGAATTGGAGTAATTTATCTTTAGTTATCTAATCTCTGACCAGGCTTGCATATTAGACACACCTTATGTTTTGTTGTGTGTTAAATCTATGTGAAAAAAATCAATCCCCCAAATTGGTCCTGCCAGGTGTTTCTAAAAAATAGTTTCCATATGATAGCAGCTCTTATCAATATACTGTTAAAGAATAAAATATTTTTTTAAGTTTATAGAGCCCAGACTTTGTCTAGGGACTCCTTCAGTTTCCCTGCCTCCAGTGATATCCTTTTAAACATTTGCTTTCTCTGAATGAATTATGTGTTCTGTATAACTCTACTTGTGATGCATCTTGGCGTGTTACTGTGGAAACACTAAATTATTCCACGTGTGTATGGTTCGCCTCTCCAGGTATATTTTGGAATTTACTTGAGAACTGTGATTGAGTCTCCTGGCCTGCCACTCCCTCCTTCTCTCTTTCTCACTCTCTTTCCCTAGAAACACCTCCATTGTGTTCACCAAGCAAGTTTGCAATCACTCTTGACTGATTGATTTCCTAATTAAAAAATAAAACTATAATTTATTCAATAAAATGAAGCACTTTGCATGTGTTCTTTCTTCAGTCCTCACAATAGCCCTATGATTGTTATCCCTAGTTTCCAGTTATGGAAACTGAGACTTAGCAAGAGAAATTGACTTTCCCAGAGTCATGGCTAATGAGTGAGAGGTAGAGCTGGAAGTCAGGCCTCAGCTGTCTGACGCCAGAGCCTGTAACTACTTGTAATTACCCTCATTTTCCATCATTGTAACAAGCTCCTTTGCAGATTAGAAAGAAAAATATGTTCTTTGGGCTGATGAATCTGACATCTCCGACAAGAGATATTGGGTAGGATGCTTGTTGTAAAGGCTATCGAATTCCTCCTCTAGTGTTCATTTCCAAGAGGTTCTTGTTTCTGTCCCCTTTAGAACAGGGCATCTGTCTCCTTGTTGTGCCCTGGCTGGTTGGTCTATGCAGCCATTCATTAAGTAGTCCACCAGCCAACACCTACTTGCTGCTCAAAGTGTGATCCTTGGACCAAGAGAATCAGCATCTAGAATGTTAGAAATGCAGAATCACAGGTTCTCCCAGAGTTACTGAATCAGAATCTGAATTTTAACAGCATCTCTAGGTAATTTGTATGTACGTGAAAGTTTGAAAAACACTGTCCTACTTGTCAGTTGTCACATGAAATGGAACTTCTCTCTCCTGAGGCTACTGGTAGAGAAGTCAAGATGGGTCAGCAGACCTGATTCAGGGTGAGTACCAACAGTGCCACCACAGAGCTCCAGGCAGTGGGTTTGGCTTTCTCTCATGAGAAACCATTGCCACTGGGTGTTCCAGTCTCCTGCCTCAACATTTTGCTATTTCATGTTAGTTGAAAATTCTCTAAATACAGACTCATGCATTAGGACTAAAATATAGAACCTGCCTAATGGTAGTTTTTAAATTCCTTGTACTTTCCAGAGCTTGTCCCTAATGCCCATCTTTATGCTCTCCAAAGTTCATGTGACATTTTAATCTAGACTAATGTCTGAACACAATAACTTTGTTAAAGGAGAGCTGAGTTTAGGATTACAGCTTCTTTAAAGATCTGCTTTAAGAAATGCTCACACAGATAGAGAACAGACAGCTGTCAGAGAGGAGGGGAGTTGCAGGACTAGATGAAAAAGGTGAAGTGATTAAGCAAAAAACAAAAATAAAACTCATAGACACAGACAACAACATGGTAATTACCAGAGGGAAACAGGGCTGGGGGAGGTAGAAGAGGGTAAATTGGGCATAAATGGTGATGGAAGGAGACTTGACATGGGGTGGTAAACACACAATATAATATACAGATGATGTGTTATAGAATTGTATGCCTGAAACCCATATAATTTTATTAACTAATGTCACCCCAGTAAATTCAATTAAAAATCTAAATTTTATATATATATATATATATATATATATGGAAATGTTCATACAACCAGTATCCAGCATGTACCAAATTGTGTCTTGTCTGTGGGGAGTGGACTAGAATGGCCTCATTATTTCTCTCTAACCTGTTTAGAGCTTTCAGCCTGAGCAAGCTTTGTGCTTGCACCGGTTTGAACACACTTTGTTACTTTGTAAATAGGACTAGTGATTATTCTTCAAGGACCAAACATGTTTTGTGTCACAATTTAGACCCTGCTTCTTCTCAAAGAATACATTTAAATTTAGTGTATTTCTCCATGCTTCCACTCAAGTATTTATCAAGTGATACGGCAGACACAAAACAAGTCAGACATGAATAATTGCTCCCAAGGAGAGTATATTCTTACTGGCAGAGTAAGCTTGTACACAGAAAAAAATGGGAAAGAGTGTAAATTAATTGAAGCCACTTATTTAAGAGGTAGTATGTTCAGAGAAACAAGAGCTTGTGTCTGTGGCCTGGGAAGAACTCACAGCAGAGGAGAGACTGGAAGACTGGATAGGCAAAGAGTGAAGAAAAGATTATTCCAAAAGGAAAGTAATCTGAGCAAAAGGATACCGATGCCTGTTGTTCACTACACGTTGTAGTGATGCACGTTTGTAAAAGGACAACTGATAATGTTGTTCACTACATCCCTGCCTAGAGCTAAGATATACCGACTAAATACATCCAGGGCTACTGTACACTTCTTCAGCTAAAACTCTAGATTAAAAGATGCAGTTAGTAAACACATTCTCTGGAGGTTAAATAATAATTACATATAATTGCATATAGTATTTGTATGTATAATTAACAATTACATATTTATTGACAGTATAAGTCACAATGACTAGAAAATAACACACTAGTAGTGCAATTAATAACATTAATAATCTATTGATTAATATTAATACATATTATTTGATATACTTATATATAAGTAAATAATTATATAATATAGGTATGTATATAATAATTTATAATTAGCATTTTAAGTTCTCTCTCTATACGATGGCTGAGTGTTTTGTATTTAATACTCACAGCAACTTTATGGAAGCATTTTGATCTCCATTTTATTGATAAGGCAGCAGCAGACCATTTAGGAACTTGAGCAAAGTCACATAGAAATAGCAATGCTTGTACATGAACAAAACATTGAATGCAAAACCCACATTCTTTTATTTTTAATCCTCACTCAAGGATATGTTTTTATTGATTTTTGAGAGAGAGAGGAAGTGGGAGAGAGACAGAGAAACACTGATGTGAGAGAGAAACGTTGATCAGTTGTCTCCTATACGGACCCTGAGCGGGAAGCAAACCCACAACCTAAGTATGTGCCATGACTGAGAATTGAACCGCAACCTTTTGGTGTATGGGATAACTTTCCAACAACTGAGCCAGGGCTGCAAAACCCACATTCGTAATATCAGGTCATGCTATCCAGATACTCTATTGTACATACTCTAGATCTTTGAACATTTTATATTCAGGCACAACACATTAGGATATTAGGACAGAATAAATAATCCCTTTAAGCAATATCCATTCGGTATAGTAAGAGAAGGTAAAGGTATGCACAGAGCTGAAACTCCTGGAACAAAATCATGTGGCAATAACCTCTTTCTCAAGTCCTGAACATATATAAAAAAGGCATGAGAGTGAGCTTACTTGGGTAAGAGTTCTAAGAATTGATCATTTGAAGCCTCTACTCCTCTAGGCCAAACTTCTGAGAGGCTATGATTTGGAGCTACAGAAGTTATCTTATGACTATGTGGCAAAAGCCAAGAGAATTGCAGAAAAGTTGAATCTAAGTCTTGACATTATTATAGCACAGAACTAATCCCATATCTGTATACCTCCCAATTTCTTGTTATGTGATAATAGTATTGCATTTCAGTATCTGTTGCTTATAGCCAATAGCATATTAGACAGTACAAAGGGTATCTAACCTGGGCAGGGGGAATTAAGGAAGGCTTCT
>VMDR010013364.1:0-25093 GCA_007922815.1 Macrotus californicus | reverse complement strand
CCAAACTAAGTTAAACAGACAGTTTTTGGCTTCTAAGACCACAAGATCTTATAATAAATAATTTTAAAGATCTAGCACTACTCTCTTGAATTTGCTCTCTTCTTGCTATGCTGTTCTTTGACTTAATTCTCCATGTAGAATGCATTTAATTTCTTAGAGGTTTTCCATCTTGAAGATACAAAAATTTACTTTTAAGTGTTGTTATAAAAATATTACTTAAAAATATTGACTTCAATAGAAATAATATTCTGTATTTATGTAGTGTCTTTTGTACAAGATCAAAGGAAGAGTTATTAGAAGTGCATGGTTTCTCTCTTTTTAAAATATTTTATTTATTTATTTTCAGAGAGAGGGGAAGGGAAGGAGAAGGAAAGGGAGAGAAACATTGATTTGCCAGAGAAACATTGATCGGTTGGATCTTGCACGCCCCCAGCTGGGACCTGGCCCGCAACCAAGGCATGTGCCCTGACTGGGAATCGAACCAGCGAACTTTCAGTTTGCAGGTTGATGCACAATCCTCCGAGCCACACCAGTCAGGGCAGTTTTTCTTTTATGTATAACTTCATAGAAGAGTTTTCTTTTATGGATTTCTTAAAATTCATATTCCCAATCACCCAACCAAATGAATTCACAGAAACATTTGTAGTGATTCTGAGTTGTTTTTGGTCAAGCATGTCCTTGGCTAAGAGCATCCTTCCATCTATTATTTCTCAGTTGACAATCCTTTCTGTTCTTCAAGAGCTAGTTCAGATGCAATTTCTCCAGAGACACCCTTTCTCCTCACTCCCCCATTGGTGTAAATTTTACTCTTTTACTTATACCTGTATTTTGTACAGACATAATGTCTGTTACGTTCTGGCTTATTATTTACATGTCTTATTTCTCTTGAATGTCAGCATGAGCATATTGTTTTGTACAGAGTAAGCCCTTATTAAATCTATTGAATAGAATTATAACTTTCATAAAGAAAAGCTGTAAAGATTGAGAAGAAGGAGGGCAAATCACACAAGCCTAGTTTAAATGGAAGGAATGGGTTTTGTGTTTTATGACAACTGCCACCTAATTTGAGTCTCTCGATGTCCACAAAGAACAAACAAATACCACAAGCTAGGACAATTTTCCTCCGAGCCACTTCCCTGCTGTTGTTTCCTAGGAATAGAATATCTTCTAGGTAAGTCATTACTCACCATGATCTAGGACTTGGGAAAGTTAGGAATGCTGCTCTGGCTGGTGTGGCTCAGTGCGTTGAAGAATCTTCCCATGAACAGAAAGGTCACAGGTTCGATTCCTGACCAGGGCACACGTACCAGAGGCAACCAATCGATGTTTCTCACATGGATGTTTCTCTCCCTCTCTGAAATCAATAAACATGTCCTTGAGTGAGAATAAGAAAAAGTTAGGAATGCTGTCTTCATAGGTGGAAATAAAAAGCTGGCTTCTTTACACTTCAAACTAAGTGATACTGCAGTTTTAAAAGAGTGGAGATAATTTCTATCAAACCCAAAACAGACAAGTTCAAGGAAGAAAATAATCACTCCCCTTCTCATCACCCAGATTTAATTATTCACATGTAATATCTTACTACCTTAGTAGTATTCTTTTTCTTTGGTGGCTACCTCGCTGGCTATATAGAATACCTTCAGTGTTTTGTTTTTGGATTCTTATTTTACTAAAATAGAAGACAACATGCAAAACTTCATATATATAGATGAAGATATACAAAGTGCTTCTATGCTGTTGAAAAACTCTCAGGAACGGTCTCAGAGAAGAGAATAACACATTGAGGTAGGGCTGGCACTTTTTAAACTAGGAGCTACACAAAGCTAGATCTGTTTCACCTCTAACAGCCAGTGTTCCTCCTGTTGCCTTGTCACAGATTGGAACCACAGCCAGCTGACTTGAAGTGTTGTTTTAAGGAGCACCAGGTGAGATGTGGCTGGCTCAGCATCAACTCCACCCAGTCCTGAGAAACAACTCAGGGTTCTTCTTCTAATGTTGCCAACGTTGTGATTCTCAGGTGTAGGCAAGCCAGGCGAGTGGAAACCAACTGGCTGGAAAAGATATTTTTCCCACCAAAGCTATTTAGAGGCTCAACTTTCTAAAGAAAGGGTGATACATACCACAGAATGGAATGGCATTTTAAAGAAAGGTACTCTTTCTAATGGTACTTTCTTCTTCGCTTAGGAACTATATAGGAGAGGCCTTTGCTTGGAGGGGTAGTTTTCAGCTAGGCCATGCAAATTGAAGAAATGTAGAGTGCTATAGCACCCAGAAGACATCGAAGACAGGTGGGTGAACTCATTTCATTTAGCTTCTGGGCAATTGTGACATTGTATAAGGGTTTCAGATCTCTCCAGGAGAAGCAGTGTGCTGAATGAGGTTGAACACGGGAAATGGAAAGGAAAACAGCGCAGAAAAGGAGCTCAAAGACCACCACTTTATCATCAGTTTAAGAAAACGTTTTGATCCTGTCTGATTCTGATCTTGTCTGGAGGAGCTCTAAAATAAACAAATAAATTTGAAGAGAACCATCAAGCTCTCTCTGCCTTAACTATCAGCTGTGATCCTGCCATGGCCTCCATTAAAGCCACTCCCTTGGTAGGTCCTTGTCTCAACTCTAGAGTCTGAAAGGTCATTGTTAAAAGGTTTGCCAAAGGGGATGGACATGCTTGCTAGTGAGTGAATCCAAGCTGTTTAATAGCTGCATATATTGGTCAAGCAGGCAAGTAAAAGTTGAGGGTGTATAAGAACTCAAGGGGCCCTGGCCAGTGTGGCTCGGGTGGTTGGAGCATCGCCCCATAAGCCAAAAGGTTGTGGTTTTGATTCTCAGGGCACATGCTCAGGTTGGGGGTTTGGTCTCCATTCAGGGCATGTATGAGACAACCGATCAATGTTTCTCTCACACATCGATGTTTTTCTCTCTCCCTCTCTCTCTTCCTTACCCTCTTTCTCTAAAAAAAAAAGTCAATAAGCATGTCCTCAGGTGATTAGTAAAAAAAAAAAAACAAAAAAATCCAAGAGGATTGAGACAGAAACAGAAACACAAAAGAGGCAACTATTTTGCAGTAGGTATGGGTGGAAAGGAAAGATGTTGGGATATTTGCTTATTTTTATTTGCCATTTTTAATTTAAACTCTCCTCATGCTATTTGCTGAATTATCAACCACTAATTAATTACCAGATTTTGGTTAAGCCACTTGACTTCTCTGAATGTCAGTTTCCTCATTTGTAAAACGATTTGGCATTTCTAGAGCAGAATCTGTGAGAAGAGATGCTGTGGGATGTTCAAGGGGAAAAAGTACAATAGTCAGATGTGTCTGGAAACAATGGATTAAATGATGTTTTCAATGGCGAGACTTTTCAGGACTTTTAGTACCTGAATGGTCACTCTAACCCTCTGAAAGGAGGTGTACCACTCAGTGAATCCCAAACCTGTTTGACAGTGGAGCCCATTCTGAAGGTCATCTTGAGGGTCAAGTGTCCTGTGCCACACCAAATACTGGACTAGGGGGTGACAAAGGTCCTTCTGGGTTTTAAGTTCTGTGAATTCACAGTGAGACAGTTCATCTCCTCTCCTGTACCTTGACGAGCTAGCTCCTTGCCTCTTCTCTAGACAAGAGTGTGTTGTATATAAACCTTTTGATCAAAAATGTGCCGTTGGAAAATTTCTGCACCTGGTGTAAGAGAAAAGCACTGCTGAGATAATGCAAACCTGCAAGCTATGCATATTCCCCTCTACTTTTATATTTATTTAGACTAAAGTCACGGGCAATCAAAACACAAACAACGAATTCCCAAACACACACACAACACACCCTAACGAAAATATTGAAACATTTATATTAATAAAGGGAATAATATTTCAGAAAAGAACAGCTTATAAAAGACCGAGGTTTTATTCTGACAGAGGCATTTCTGAGCAAAGCAATGCAATTAATCACAGAGCTGTAATATAAAGATAAAAAGACAAATACTGAATATATACACAATGTGCACTGTTCTTCCCTTCATCTTTAGGATTACAGAAGATATTTTCACGCCTCACCCCATCAATATGAATCTTGGATTTTCTATTTGGCTCCTGCCAGGTTTACCCTGTGCTTGAGGAAGAGCTGGTAAAAGCTGGAGTGTTCTGGGGAAGGGAGTAGAAGCATGTGTGGATGTCCAGGACACAGCATGGCCAGGACTGGACTGTGCCTCCTGCTAAAATTCCTCCATTTCCAGAGGTTCTGGGGGTGGGGGAACACCTGGTGGCCACCTATAGTCTCTTCGGTTAGAAAGAGTAAGAATTCCCAATGGCCGTTTTTCATAGTATAATTATTGTAGTTTGTGAATTCTCTAAAATAAACCTGAATCTCTGTAGATAACCTGTAGGTAACCTATAGTAGACAATTTACAGTGGGCTATGAGTTCAGCTTCCTTTATATGTTTTTAAGAAAGAGTTTATTAGGCAATGTTAGGGTACAAAAACCAAAATTGGACACTAATTTCCTTTTCCAATTACGTTAAATTTATATGTTGCTGTTTCTCAGGTTTGGTTGTCAACTGTCCACTTGATTTAAAACTTTAAGAATCTTTGTCCAAAGTTCTGTATTTGAATCCAACTTATCTCCGATGAGACATCAATATTTCGAATTAGTTTTTCTTGTTAAAAAATTGGAATCAGTTGTACACATTTATTATATTTTCAAGCCGTACACTGAATTTTGAAATTTGGTGAATTGATAGCTGTTTTTTTCCCCAAGCGACAAAGGGCATAGTATCATATTGGCTGGATTCAGAGGTTTTGTGGTTCCTCTCATCTTCGAGCTGTGTCGGCGAGGGCTCCCAACCGCGCTGGCTCCGGTGTTTTAATTCTGCTCTCTCATTTTTAGAGACAACATTTTCTGTTCCCTTAAACACACGAAAAATGTAGCAGGTCATCACCCATTGTAAGCCCTGGCACGGAGTAGGTGCTCAGTAGATGCTGGAATGACAGAGGTTCTCCTCACGCAATCAGTGCTTGCTGCGCGGTAATGGACAGATTAGTTAATGAACCCTGCTTCTGTTATTGTCACCGCTGTCCTGCCAACCATGTAACCGTGACCTGCCATACAGCAGTATTTTTAACAATTACAAGTAAATTTTGTATCACCCACAGACGTGATATTAGTTAGCATTTAATATTTATTTTCCTGTTTTTATAAAAAGACACAAAAGAATTCTATAGAAATTTTTGTACAGATGTCACAAAACAGGAGAGATGCACCCATGTCGTTGGTTCTGTGCTGCAGTAGCTCGGTAGACTTTGGAAGAGACCCAAGTCCTCTCACGTAGGAATGAGATGCTCTCTGTGGGACTGAACTATGGGAACTATGGGGCTGAGCGCCGTAAAATCACAAGGTAGGCTTGTTTTGGCGTGTTACAGCATTCATCCTTTGGAACAATCGTTTATGGATGAAGTATTCTACAAAGCTTTCTGCCTAACCTTTTCATATGAAAAACAACCTAGTTTGCATTTTGTCTGTACTTGATTGTTGACATTTTATAGGCAACACTCTGGATGTGAAGAAAGATTGCGTTTTCTCAGCCATTTCTCAGACTTACTCACTAGTAAGTTCCCTATTTAAATGCTAGTTGTTTGGGAGATGACAGTGTATACACACCCTTGTCTTTCAGACAGGAGAGGGGAGAGGCTGCTCTTTTCTCTGTTGTATTCCCCTGATTTCCATAATGCCCTAACAGTTTGTCTGGGTCATCACCAACATCACTGCTTGCCAGAGTGGAATGGAGTCATTAAAAGCCCTTGTCCATTTTCATAATCAAGCTGTTGGCACAGAGAACTCAAATGACTTATCTTGTGGCTTGGCATCGACATTAACAGTACTGAAATTTTCTTTCTCACCTTTTTTGGAGGATATTTGTGTCATTTTGGGGGAACACTTACACTGTCTCTTTCTGATGATTTTGAGAATTGTTCCTACTTAAATAGAGATTATGAGCTTAAGTTTAAATGGCTTTGAAATGTTTTAAAAATAGTTACATATTTAATATTGCATCAACACTGTCTACATTTAACATGTCCAAAAATTTGAATGACCGAATATTTTACGTTTGCCAATGCAAACATGGCAAAAATCAGACAAGTACTTTTTCTGTGCCCTACCTAATGATATAAAAAGGAAAGATAAGATATGCCCTCTGTTTTTATGGAACTTGGAATTGGCTTCTATCTCTGTCCCTCTCTTCAAATGTGTGAGGACCAACTTGTGTCAATCACAGTTCAAGGTGGAAACACAGTAGTGAATGAGAGAGGGAAACGTCTCTGGGGATAAAGCAGTGAATAAGACTCACAAAAGTCCATAGAGGGACGGAGGCAGAGAATAAGGAAATAAAGTAATATAATAATATGCAGTGTGTTAGGATGCTGACAAGTGCTGTGGAGAAACTAAAATGGGGAAGACGGAGAGGGAGTGTCAGAGAGAGCAGAAAACAGTTGGTAGCTTTAAATATAGTGGTCATGGAAGACCCCACTGTGCAGGTGTCACATGAGCACCTGGATCAGGTAAGGGAGAGAGCCATGGGGACCTCTGCAGGAGGAGCCTTCCAGGCAGAAATGTAAAGGTGCTCTGGTGGCATCATGTATGGCTTGCTTTCAAAACAGCAATGAGACCAGTGGTGGAAACCAGTGGTGGGAGTGGAGTAAGCAGGGGAAGGGTAGTAAAAGGTCACAGGGAGGCAGGCCATCCATCACACTGGGCCTTAAAAGTTACTGCAAAGGTCTTCTCCCACCCTCCCTCTCTCTCCTCTTTCTCTCCCTCCCTTCTTTCCTTCCCTTCCTTTCCCTCCCTCCCTTTCTTCAAGTGATTTGGGGAGCCATTGAAAGAATTCTTACTGAGAAGTGACCTAATAAAATAATTTAAAAGATCACTGGCTACTGTGAGAATATATAATAGGTGAGAGGGAGCAAGGCTGGAAGGAGGTTGTTGCAGTAATGAAGATGATGTTGGCTTAGATCCCGGTGGTTGCAGTGGGGGTGGTGAAAAGGGGCATTTCTTGTCTATTTGGAAAGAGTGGAGGAGATGGGATTTACCGAAGGGCAGGAGGCGGGGCATGAAGGAGAAAGCACAGTCAAAGATGGTTTCAAGTGTTGGGGTCTGGCGACTGGAAGGGCCAGCTGTCATTTACAGAGATGGGGACGCTGAGTAGGGGCCATTGTGGAGGAGGGTCAGCTCAGCTTAAGGCACCTGACATGTGAGATGACTGTCAGGCTTCCAAATGGAGATAAGAAGTAGGAGGTTGGAAATCTGTGTGTGAGTTCAGGAAACGGGTCTGGGCTGAGGATATAATTTTGGGAGCTTCATGATGTCTGTATAAGCCACGAAACAGGAGCAGATCCACAGACAGGAGGAGATGAGATCAGCATGGCAGAACAGAGTGAGGGCAATTAAGAGGCAGCTGTGTGGTCCTTTCATATTTACTAGAGGTGCAGAGAAGTAGAGATTTGTGGGCTAGAAGAGATGAAGCAACTTTCATGGAAAGTGAAAATTGAACTGACCTTTGCCGATGGGTAATATTTGCAGGAGTAGGAATAACGAGGGAGGGCTTTTTAGTTAAAGGGTACCAGAATTAAACACACCACAGTCCCTTAGAAGGAAGGTGGTAGGGCAAACACACCAATATCACAGCAGGTTTCTCACACGTGGAGATCTTGACATGCAAATGGTAGTGAGACTCGGGTCCCATTAAAATCTCGAACATTTTCCGACGCTTTGCAACAGCTTTTCCTCCTAATCCTTGCAGCTGGTGCTGCCCTATATTCTGCAGTAACTTGAAACTGACGTGGGGAATTTTAAGTACATATGTTGTCAAAACAGATGTTTCACAGACTTTATAGATGATCAAGAGGTCATCTCATCTTCCAGAAGGCAGCCTGGAACTGGAATTTAGTTCCTCTCATAATTTTATGTTCTCCAAAGTAACTCTGTGGGAAATTTAAAATTTATTAGCAACTTTCTCTTATTCTTGGATTTTAGAGAAATGGCAATTTCAGTAAACCTGAGCAAAATTATATGCTGTGTTACCTAGAGGCAGATTATTGAATGACTTCACGTGTCTGGTGATAAATCTACGGCACGTAAGTATGCTTTCCCTGGAACTCAGGGGCAATATTTTATAAAGAAAAAACCGTGCATTCTTTTTCTGATGAAAGTGATAATTGAAGCAAAAATGAACTTCATAAAATAATACAAAGGACGCCAGCTTCAGAACAGAGAACTTTTGCCTCTCGTTTCCTCCCCACTCTGTTTTTACTAGAATCTAGATGAGAATCAAGTCTTGCTTTTATTCTGTGTAAAAGTTTTTCGCGAAGTTGCAAAAGCTGGGGAGTTTGGCAGAACCCCCTGAGGTAAGAACAAAATACGTATTTTTTTGTTCATTTTACTTAAAGAATGCCTTTAAAACAACGTGGTGTTGATTGTTTGGCATGACCAGGCGGGATGGTTCCATATCCGCATTTTTCCTTTGGGGTTCAAGGGGCAATGGAGGGCCGCTCCAGCAGGCCTCGGCAGTTTGTGGGTCAACGGCTTGGTGTGAGGTGAAGAGAGTATGGTGAGCCCTGTAGCCCTGTCCAGTAGAACTTTCTAGTCTCTTGGTGTGTGGTGACAGAAATATTCTTTACCTGCACTGGCCACAGGTGGCTATGGAGTTCTTAAAATGTAAAGTCGAAGTGGATTTTTAATTTTGTTTCATTTTAATTTACCTAAATTTAAGTGGTGACGTGGCTAGTGCCTATTGTATGAGACAGTGCAGCTCAAGCTGACGGCTCGTGTGCTTTCCTGGAGCACGGCGTGGACAGGTGCCCACCCTGCCCCAGCGGGGGCCTCTCCGTCACCCCGCTGAGTGTGCACAAATATCATCATATCTTTCACGTACAGACACAAGGCCCGCGCTAACTTGCAGTGTTTGGAGGGAGGACAGGACTAGCTCCCTCCTGCCCTTCACAGGAGTGGGGAGAAGCAATATAAACAGGTAGAATGACAATAAATGACATGGGGTAATTGTTACTGTCTTAAAGACTTTTGGTGCTAAAAAGCATGATATTCAAAATAGCCTATTTAAATGTTTGAATATTTTATTCCTGATTACGAAAGAAAATTTTCCCGAGGAGTAGATTTTAGAGGCAGCATTTTGAAACATTCATTTTACTGGTGTCTAGAAAGTAGGAACTCTGTGAGGGACCCAATTTCCTGAGGAGGATTGCTTATTTATAAGGAGCACTCTTAAGGTTTTTATTAATTTTTAAAATTTAAGAGTGGATTATTGAAGTCCTACTGTGTGCTTTCAGGTAATACCAATGGTGTGTGCTCTGGGGTGGGGGTTACTTAGGAGAAGGATACATAGCCCAGGCTATTTAAACGACCATGACAGGGCCACAAAAAGGCAACGAGGAAGGTTGCCTGTGTGACCAGGACAGACCATGGGCCTTGCCTCTGAGTTCTCACTTGGAATGCTGGTGTTGTGGAGAATGCACATTAAATTCCTATTCCAGGACCCTGGTGGGGGTCAAAGATAGAGAAAGGGGGCCTTTTGCCTCTCAGTGATCAGTTTTGAGGCCTGGAGAAGTCTGACACACTAGCATCTCTTTGGGACTGTGAGGAGCTGGCCGCCTCCTGTACCAGGAGCAGTCCTTGAATTTGCAGAAATGATTCATTCAAATTGTTTAAAACAGTTTATTGATTGATATTTCTGTGGTCATTCTGCCACTCTTGCTCAAAAAAGTGAATGGAGCTCATGTGCCAGGGACTGTGCTTCACTTGCCACCTAAATGAGGAGGAAAAATGTGTATATGGAAGAAGAAACTAACAATAAAAAAACATACTATGACAGAGACCCCAGATGAGTGGTGCGGACAGTAAATGCCGTATCCCATGGTGGTCTTCAAGTGTGTACTGGGCCGTCAGGTGGAAGAGGTATTATACTTACTCTCCGGGGCTCCAGAAGGCAAAACCGGTGGTATTTTCTGTCATTAAAGAAATGGTTTTTGAAGGCCCATTTATTCAGAGCACTCTTGGGAGAGGGAATGGTTTAGGAGAGGACAGGGTGTGCAGAAGATGAAGATGGTTATGGCAAGTTGTAGGGAGATTCATTTCAGTGAAAAGAAGGGACAGCTTCAGAAAATAGAAGAGGCTGCCAAGAAAGGGGGTTAGCCCCACTCACTGGGGGTGTTCCTACAGAGACTCCCAGGACACTGAGTGGGAAAGAGCTGGCACATGCAAGTAGAGCAGGGGTCAGCCAATTGTTGACCATGGGCCAGATCCAGCTTCCTGCCTCCTTTTATAAATAAAGTTTTGTTAGAATCCAGCCATGTCCATTTGTTTCAATCTTGTGCATGTGTGCTTTCACACTGCAATGGTAGAGGTGAGTATTATGACAAGAATTTATGGCCTATAAAGCCTAACTTATTTACTATCTGGTCTTTTATAGAAAAAGTTTGCTGGGAAGCAAAAGTTTTCTGGCCTCTTTAGAAAGAGGATTGGATCTAATGACATGTGAAATCCTTCCTGCTTCTCTGAACGTAAGGGATTCCAAAAACAAAAAATCCTCTTAGGAAGTATGGAGAAGGGTTCTTGTGAGAGATGGGCCTCAACTGGACATTGAAGGAAACTGGCTAGTGCTGGCAGAGGGGGTAATTTGCATGACCACTCCGGAGAATCTCTAGCACACTAAGTCAGTGTTTCCTGGATGCAGTGTACAGACTTATTCCAACATTCATTCATTCATTCATTCATTCACACTTTATGCCTCCAGCATATTGTTGGCCAATGTAGATGGTGATCCAAAACACTTCTCTGCCTGTTCTTCCTAAAGTGAGCACAAACTCTGGCATGAGCTATTGGCATTTTGATGATAACTTTGCTAGTATGGAAATGCTCATTAAGTTCAGTGTTTTTAATTAGGTTTTATGGAGTTATTTTACTTTAAGTATAATGGTCTCACCTCGACACAACTTAGAATTTATTTACGTGTTTGGCTTAATTGTAGGATGTAAGAAATGATTGTTCCAGAATGAAACCTGACTGTATTTGCAGGAGGTGCAACTCGCAATGTTCAGGACAGGATGCACATTACTATTCATGCCTTTTTAATTGATTAGCCTTTAAGGCTTCTGAAAGCCTTTAAAAGTTGTTTTGTCAACATTAGACCAGCTGCTGTGTAATTATGGTAGCTCTTCTTGCAGTTAAATTCTTTTAATAACGTGTTCAATCTGCCGATGCCAAAGTGCTTTGAACCTGTGATATATACTACAGAGAGTTTTTGTTTTTACTTACAGATGGTTGGTGCCGTTTTCTGGGCAACTCTAGAATTTTCACAGAAATTTTGAAGATAAATTACTTCAAAATGGGAGGCAAATGAACTTGAACATCAGGTTACTCCTCCCCCTATAAAAATTGTTTATATGTGACTTGAATTTTGAACTTGACTCATAGCAACCTAAATGTGCTCATTAAAAAGAGAATTTCCACACTGAAGCCCTTTTAAGGCCCTTTTCTCTGACTCTTTAGCTTGTAAATCAAAACTTTTTGGCACCAGTCAGATGATGGGGGAAGCAGTGGGCTTGTGGTGAAGACCATTGCTTAACGAGGAACAGGCTTGGTGGATCTGCCTTCCGTGCAAGGGGGCTGGCGCTGTGCATTGAAAATTGAATGCCACTTTAGCAGTGTATTTGAAAAGGAGTTTTATCCGAAGTCTGGCATGAGAAGGTGTAACCAGGAATAGGAACTGGTGTCAGAAAGATGCAAACAAAAGATCCTGGGATTCTTTCCTCTGGTGCCCCCAGCCTCCCTCCCCCCACTGACACACACTCAGGGCAGTATTCCTGTGGACAGGTTGCAATGGTGTCTAAGGCGGTTAACAGGTGGACAGTGACAATGGTGATGTGGAGGTTGCTCCTGGTAGCTCAGGCCATCTAGGTAACTTCTTTCCTATAGCATTTTTCAAAACTTTTTTTTAAATCCTCACCTGAGGATATGTTTATTGATCTTAGAGAGATAGATAGAGAGAGAGAGAGAAGCATCGATGTGAGAAAGAGAAACATTGATTGGTTGCCTCCTGTACCTTCCCCTACCAGGAATTTCAACCACAACCCAGGTATGTGCCCTGACTGGGGATCAAACCCACAACCTTTTGGTGTACGGGACAATGCTCTAACCAACTGAGCTGCCCAGGCAGGGCTTTCCTCTAGCATTTTAACAGAGAATGACAAAGCCATTTGAACCAGAGGCATAGCTCTTCAGCATCTGGAGGAACAAGAGACTCGGCGGGGCTACCGCTGGCTCTTTCTGGCCCCTTTGTTGACTTCGCATTAAGGAATGCATCTGTGACATAGATTCTATGTGGTTGGGTAACTGTGAAGGGAGTCCCTCACTCACCTGTGCTCACCTTCTCTCTTCACTTTGTAGTTAAAGAGGCCTCGAGAGAAATGGACCTTTTACTGTATGAAAAATCCAGTCTGCTTTACGTTTGAGTAGAAGTTCATGAATATTAGTGATCTGCAAAATCTGGAGAAGAAGCTGACCCTGACCGTCTTGGCTTCTACCATGGCAGGGCTAGCCGAAAACTGTGGCACTCTGCTCTCTCACTCGGGATGTCAGATTTCTTTGCCTTGGGGGCTTTTGAGCCCTGAGAATTGGGGCATTTGGGAGGTTTGAGGGAGCATGGGTATGCAGGTGTAGAGTGCTTGGGTGTTAAGAAGTAGCCACTGAGATGCTGTCATGGAGAGAACTGGAATTTCTTTAATTGAAAGTTGCCTAAATTAATTATATATATTTTTTTCCTGTGGGACAAAGCTTGCTCCTGGTAAATGACTTCATCTTTTTAAAGTTACATGAAATGTCAATTCAGAATGTTTTGAATATTTCATGTTGAGAGAATAATCTACCCATATGTGACGAAGAACACTAGTATGAATCTCAGTGTTCTCTCTCTAAATATCAAAACTTGTTAATATCATTACATATACTTCTGGTGACATCACCTTTTGCGAGGTCACATAGTTTTTACACTGATGTGATGAGAATTAAATCTGCCTTCAAGTGTCAATTCAAATTGCTTGCATGACACCTGGTTGTCTAATCAATTCTACCATGTAAACATTTTTTATGCTTTCATACATAATGTTTATCACTTTAGCATTTTAAATGCTGTCTTGTGAATACTTTTGGAAAATTGTTAACTTTCACAACTTTTCCGAGGACTGCAAAATTGTTTTTGTTACTCTCCTGCAATAATTTCGCATTATCTTGAACTTGCATTGAATCAGGGAGGGGACATGTTGACTTTAACCTCTGGTGCTAAGATAAGCCCTTCATAAATCTACACACATATCGATGTGCATATATCCATACATACAAGTCAGCAGTTCCCAAAGAACCCCACTATCATCGAAACAAAGGAGTTGGGCACACTTCCATGGCAGAATGTCATGGACGTCTTTGCTTGTCAAACTAGTCATCCTTCTAAATCTTCCATTATATTTGAAGATGCTCAGGGATAAAACAGTTTTATCAAATATTTAGATTCTTGTACATGAGCAGCAAAAGCTCAACTCAAATTAACGTAGGAAATTTTATTTTAAAAGGATTATAATGCATGGAGGAGAATGGATCTTTTTCTTGCCTTTAACTTATTTTCTTCAGACTCTGTGAGGATTGGCCTTTGCACTCTGGGTCTGTGTGCCCAACTCACAGGACTGCACCACTCTCCCATGTATGATGCGTGTAGGAATTGAGGGAAGAGTCGGGCGGTGAAACTGTGAGAAAATCAGGGCTATGGCTGGGCCTGGAAAACATTTAATGCTCTCTCCTCGTCTCTTGATTTTTCTGCACTTGTTGGTTTCATTCTCTCACTGTAACCAGGTACACAGAAGGTGGGAAAGATGACCTCAGTGCTTCTGAGATGTTCACATCTTATAGTAATGCCACCATCTTATAGTAATGCCACCATAGAGTCAACAGCCTTGGGAAAGAGAGCTGACTGACCCAGCCTGGAACAGATGTCACCTTGGTCCAATCCAATGTGACTGGGAGTAGAACCACATTGTGCTTGTCATTGGCACCCTCTTTCCTGTGTATCAGAAGAATCAAAGTGAGCTTGTGAAGCTTGAGTCATATGAGATGTTTTCCTTCCTTATCCAGGGGTATCCAACCTTTTGGCATCTCTGGGCCGCACTGGAAGAAGAAGAGTTGTCTTGGGCCATACATTAAATACATTGTGACATATAATCAGAAAAAAATCCCATAATGTTTTAAGTAAATTTCTGATTTTGTGATGGGCCACATTCATAGCCATCCTGAGCCATATGCAGCCCACAGGCCACAGGTTGGAGACCCCTGGGTGATGCACGGACACATCACCTCTCTCTTCCCAACCATGACTACCTGGCCTCTTCAGGATTCCTTCTTTTTCACCTTCACTTCTACCTTGCAGGCCATGACTTTTCCTGGCTGGGGGAAGAGCATGGGGTAAGACATGGTGTAGACAGGAGGGGACTTCCTGGGCCAGTGGTTTGGAGCAGCTCTCTGCTGGCCCCTTCCCCGGAGCCCCAGTGATGCTTATGTTCCTTTCCCCAGAGCAGGGAGGACTGGAGCAGGGGAGGGGGCAAATGAAAGGTCAAACGATGAAGCTCAAATCTGCTTTTGGCCCAGGAGACAATGCCCTTTTCTAAAGACTAAGTGTTTTCTCAGGATGAATGGATCGGTCACGAGTCCAAAATGTCATTACTACCCTGGGAGATACTTGATTCTTTATTGGATGTATAATGTGGATAGTAGTTGAAGAAAATGCACTTTTGATTTTTCTTCATTTCCTAATTTGTTTCATTATCCAAATTCACTTGCGCATACTTTTTAGTCTAAGGAGGTTTTCCAAAGCCATTTAACATGTAACTTCAAGAATGTACTGGGTTTCTATGTGTGTTCGCTTAAATAGGTGTCATTCCTTCCCCCCAGTTAATGGTGCTAACTCATTTATGCTCTGCTTCTGACAGCCATTCAGTAGTAATGCATTCCCCAAGGAATTGCAGTTGATTTCTAAATCTTGTATTTTCAGCTGCTGCCTACTTATCCCACCCTGATTGGCATTTAACCATTGAATTAGATTTTTCTCGTATTAAAGAGAGCTTTATGAGCTTTAACTTCAAGTGTCTGTATCACTCTGATGCTGGCATTATAATTGACACCAACTAAGCACTTTGTGCTGGAAAAGGCATTGTCTCCTAGGGTTGAGGGAGGGTTTGAATACACGGTTACCTGACACTCTTTCTCAGGGTTCCATTCAGTGTGCTTTTGGGTGGCTCCAAGGCGAACACATTATGAATGATCTCACCTGGCACATGTTAACATACTTGCTTTCTCTTTGCCGTCAGGTGATCAGATTCCCCAAGAGCCCCTTCTCTGGGCTTGTTGACTGATACGGCCATAAATACACCCCTGAAGGGTAAAACTGTAGCTGTTTGAGCACAGATGGAACAAAAATAAATGTTCCACTGTTTTAGTATTACAAATTATAATCCCATTGCAGGATGCAATTTAAGGTGGTGATAGTTCAATTTCTACTCTTTTTTTTTACATGATGGCAGAATAGGCCGAGTTGTAAACACATCAGTCAGTTTGCTGACCATGTCGTACGCATCGTTCGTTCTTTGCCCCCAAATCAGAGAGTGCATCATAGTTTAAAAACAGCACTACCTTTAGAAGGTCTCGTCTTTAGTTATTGATAGCAAATAAACAAAAACTTTTTTCTGGACCTATATATGGATTTTGAGGAAAGGAATATCTTTGCCTTCAAGAGACCAAATAATGCACTTGCCATTTCTTCTGCTAATATCATATTCATTCAGGCAACAAACATCAGTTATGCACCTGGCCTGTTCTACCTCTGGAAAGTTAGAACTTAGGAGGGAGATGTAGACATACAACAACGTCACAATAAGGAGTTACAGAAATCATGATAGAAGGTACATTGGGACACAAATGGGAGGGAGTGGTCAGTTCAGATCAGGGAAGGCTTTAACTAGAAGATGACAGCTGAAGTGGGCCATCTGAGTAAGGTGGCTATGCCTCATAGGACAGGAAGAAAGAGGTAAGAAGGTAAACCAAGTCACAGGGCATGAAGCAGCTGGGCAATTGCAGGAAGTCATGAGTTTGAGTAAGATTAGGGTGAAGACTCTAAGGGTTTGTGTAGCTAAAAGTGGATAGGATAGGGGCTTAACCATATGTACACAGACATATATGTGTGACATGTATATTATGTATATATATCACATATTTATAGTTGAACACTTGTATATTACATATATACATGCATACACACGTACATATATACATGCATATATGCATGTGTATTCAACTAAGGAATATTTTATTTTAGATCTTAGCATTTTTTAATCTATTTGTTATTCATTCCTAAGTTTAAGAGGAGGATGAGTACTCCTATGATTCAATCTGGGCTAGTATAATAATGCTGTGGGGTGGAGGAAAGGGGTGCATTAATAATTTGAAAAACCTTCAAGATGATTGTGTTAAGCCTCTGTATCTGCCCCCGAAGAACTGCAGCTAAATTCAGTGAAAGCCACTGCAGAGTTTTAAGTGGGGGCTTATAGTGTCTTTTAATATCAGTGACCTTGTTAGAGTACTATCTCAATTTACTATTCTTTAAGTAAAATTCTATAAAAATTACTGACTTGCTTCCTCCCTGTAAACATTCATTTATTGCCCTGTTGGCACAAACACATGTTAGAGTCTAACAGGAAAGGAGTATTTGGGGACAGAACACTAAAGAAAGCCCGGCAGTTGAAATAGAAAATGGAAGATATTATTTGTGGCTTCATGTCTTTGGTTTTCATGATGCAGGTCATTTCTAGGACCTTGCTGGGGTGTCCAGGCCAACTGAGAGGACAGGGGAAGGCGGGCATTGCCAGCATCGCGCCTGGTACCCAGTGGGCATGCAGTGATTGATAGTCAGTGTCCTTGTCATCCCCTTTCAAGCTCTAGCCTTGTTTTTGGAAATCAGGACACATCAGATTTTCTGTTAGTGGCTAATGTCGAGAGTGACTAGGGAAAGGGGTTGAAACTGAGAAGAAAATAGTGACTCAGCTATCAGGCCCCTAAAATGTTAGAATGGGAAGGGGATTTAATGATTACCTAATACTTCTCACTTCACCGATGGGGAAACCGGGGCCCTGAGAGATTGAGCAACTTGTCTACAAGTCACAAAGCTAATAAATGCCAGGAAAGGACCAGAGCCCAGGTCCTCTGACTTCATGTATTAGATATTTGCAGATTCTCAAACTTGTCGATGTCATTTTTACATGCTTTTTCTTTTTATTATTATTATTTTTCTTCTTTTTCTTGCTGTTCAACATGCTTTTTCTTTTGGCAAAACAGTCGGAGTTAGCCCCATTTGAAGTTCTTATCAGGTCATCTGGAACATATCCCTCCACGAACTGCCACCTCTGTCTCTGCTTGTTGGGTCACTTAGCAGTACAAGTATCTGGTCATTTCAGCATCTCGTTTGTCTCCCTCTTGTATTCAGTTGGTCGCTTGGTCCTGTTGAGCTCATTTTAGAAATGTGTCTGAGATCCATCTTTGTTTTCACTTCCTGAATTCCTTCCTTCACTTGGTCTTTTTTTCTTTTTTCTCTAGACCATTGAAGTAGCTGTTAAAGTAGGTTCTGCCTTCTGTTGTCAGCTCGGTTGTCTTCACTGTCTCTGGAGTTTCCTGTGGAAAGCACACATCTGAATGCTGGCTTCAGCAGCCCTCAGTGACTTTTCTTTCTGAACATTCCTCTGCTGTGCTGTGGCCCTTCACGAGATGGCCTCAATGTCCCTCTTCAACATTTTCTTCTTTCCATCTCTCCTCCCTTTGTCCAGCAGGCTCTACTCATACCAGCCCATTCAGCATTCCTAACTTCTCCATGTATATCTCATTGCCCAATTCTAGGTAGGTATCACCTTCTTCATGAGGTCTTCTCTTCTCGTCTTGGTTGAGATGAATGGATCTTGCCTCTGCTACCCCAGGGCTCTTTGTTTATACTTCTCTAAAGCCCTGCGTTGTGCAGTCTGATGTGCACTAGTGTTCATTTTCTTTCTTCTTCCTCTTTTTTCAATATGTCTGTTTTCTTCAATAGTCTGTGTACCCCTTGAACTTGGCAGTTGGATCAAATTCATTTTTGTATCCTTGGCACCTGTGATAGACTGAATAATGGTCCCCCAAAGATGTCTACATCCCAATCCTTGGAACCTGTTAATGTTACCTTGCATGGCAAAAGGGACTTTTTAGATGTGATTAAGTTAAGGACCCTGAGGTGGGGCAATTATCCTGATTATCGTGGAGGGCCCAATGTAATTACAGGGTCCTTATAAGGAGGAGGCAGAGGGATTGGGGACAGAGAATGTGATGTGATAAGGGAAACGGTGGGCAGAGGAGAAAATCAGCAGAAGCAGAGGTTGGAATGATACTCTTTGAAGATGGAGAAGGGATCCAAGGAATGCAGGTGGCCACTAGAAGCTAGAAAAGGCAAGGAATAGATTGTCCTCTAGAGCCCCTGGAAGAATCGCAGCTCTGCTGACATTTGGATTTAGCCCAGTAAGACCTATTTCAGAGTTCTGATCTTCCAAACTGTGAGATCCTAAGTTTGTGTCATTTTAAGCTACTCAGTTTGTCATAATTTGTTATAGCAACCAAATATGTACCCAACAGGCAGAAGGACTCGTCTGTTTGCATCTTATCTTGTTTAAGCAAAGAATTGTTCCTGATCCTCAATCAGTGACTCTCAGAGTCATGGTAGGTAACATTTGTTGAACCTTTTGCTGTGTACCAGTCACTAGGCTCAGCACTTTATACTTGGCCCTTATTATCACCCTAGGGCTAAAGGCTGTTATTAACCCCACTTGTCAGAGGGGAGTAGTAATAATTTGCCACAAATTGACACTACCTGTAGGTGATGGCAGTGGGACTTAAGATGAGCAGTATGGCTCATGGGGCTTGGTTCTACTAGTTTATCTTGTCTGATTATGTACTCATATATATAGAATATATAGAATTTACATATGCTATCCCAGCGTGATAATGGTGGAAAGAAACATGGAAGAGCTAGCTTTGAATATTGATGTTTTCAATACTCAATTGGATCTGTAAATGGGGGCAAGTCCACTAACTTAGGTCTGACTGCCCATCTTTGTTAAATCTTTCTTTTTCTGTTTACCTTATGGGGTTAAAGTGAGGATCAGGTCATCAATCACGTGTGAACGTGCTTTGAGAAGTGTCAGGCGCTACACATATGCTATTTATTGTTATACATTTGGGTGCATGTATATTGTCCACAGATTCCCTGGGTTTACTTGGCTGGTTAGCCATGATGTCTGACTCATTTCATAAAAAAGCTCTTTTGCTCTCTTGGTTATCATTCTTATATTTTGGATCATTGATACTAAAAACCCGAGAGCTCACAATTTAGTCTGCGTAGAGCTTTATTTTTTTTTCTTTTAAAAGTGAATCCTTCTGATTGCACTCCTGAGAGAATATTTGTATCTCATAACCCACAGGAAGGTAAGACTTAGAGAAGACTTGCAGTGAATTCAGCAGCTTTTCAGTGGGTTTTGGGGGGATAATGGAACAACTGATCCCTGGAGAATGGTTGTCATTTGTGGTAAAGAATCTTAGGCTGGTGATGAGTTGCAGATCCTGGGGAGTCCTGACTCAAGAAGATTGGGAATTTAAAAAGAAAGCCAGTAAAGTGAATTTTATTCTTTTCTCCACTGCAACCTTACTTGTTCCTTTAAGATGCTTTAATTACTCCTTGTTTGCCATTTGATTTTGAGGTTGGTGGAGGTCACCAGGGTAATGGAAGGCTAAGACCTGACCTGACCAGACCGGAACTGATTGGCAGGGTCTCAACTTTTTGAAATATTAATGAGCTGCAGAGTGGCTGGTTTGGATTGAGATGACACCTGATTTTTTTGTACCTTGTTTCGATTTATTGTTTCTCTTGTTTACCTGCTGGATATTCCCACCCGTAACATGGGGTCTACAGAGCACCCATGTTTTATGCAGGCTTGATGCAACTCAGGCTATTCTCGGCGGTTACATTGAGAACATCCAAACATAAAATCACACAGTGATAGGCATTCTTCTGTCTGCACTTTTGTTTTTCTCTTTGATATGTTCTTTGGGATGGATTCTTAGATATAACATTATTTGACCAAGAGTATGAACTTAAAACAAAATTAAAACTGAACTAAACAAAAAATTTTTGGTAATTATTAACAGATGGCTTTCTCTAAAGACCCTACTAATTTACACTCCCACCAGCAGTGTTTGCGAATGCTTATCTCTCTGCAGCCCTAGCCTGCTCGCTTATCCAACAAGAACTTGTGGAGTTCTCACAGTCTTCCAGGTTCAGGCCTTTTTCAGAAGTTTCCAAAGTGCCCCAGGTGATTCCAGGACCACTGGTGGTTCAGTTGATGGGAGAAAAATACGAAATGTTTTCTCTGATCACTTCTCAGTGGGCTGAGTATTCCTACTATTCCCTTAAAATGGGATGCATCACTCTCATGAGATCATTCCTGTTTTGTTTTTGAGATTTGTTCTTTACATAGGACATGCTGTTCCTAACTAGCAGCCCCTTCACACCCAGTCTAATGGCATCTTGAAGCAGTACCTCACAGGAGTGACAATGGAAGGCTTACCAGTACAATCTTCTGCCCATGCAGCGCTTTCTAACGTTCAAATAATTCTGCGGGCTGGTGTTGCCTTCAGCTGAACAACAGTGTTTTATCAGCGTTATTTCATTTAACTGTTGCGGTGACATGGTGAGTCTGATATTTTCATTCTTTTTACAGAAAAGGAAAAAATGCAAATAGGAAGTCACTTTTCTTCAAGGTGACACAACTAGCCATCATGTGTTAGGGGCTGACTCAACACAGGTCTTCTGACTTCAAGGTCACCGTTTCTGATGCTGGGCTCCAACCTGCCTTTGGGATTGCTCTAGTTCTGCCTTTGGGATTGCTCTAGTCCTGCTCTAGATTGTTTTAATGGGCATATGGATGCGGGTACTAGGTTTTGTGAGGGTTACTTCGTTTAGGGTCTGCAGGTTTGATCCTGCCCATCTTAGGCTCATTTTCTTCCTTGTGTGCTCATCTAGAATTCCAGCATCTGGAGCAGTGTTCCCAACTTCTGTTTTCCTCATCTCCCCCTCAATCAGGGGAAACAATTAAATTTAACTTAAATTCTTCCTAGTCAGAGAAATTAAATGCTAAGGAACAAGATCTTGTTGAGGAGTATTGAGCTTTGGAGGGCCACAAACTATTATTATATGTAAAGGGTTTTGGGGGTGTTATTTTGCCTCCTAACATCCAACTTTTATCTTCATGGAGGGCTCAAAATTGCTGGGAATGGGCAAACCGATTTAGGTAACCTTAGGCCTGGTTGTGAAGGCAGAGAGGAGGGTTGTAGGACTTACAGATGAATTGATACATGAGGGAGAGCCCCCCAAAACCAAATTATGTTCTGGAGGGTGGGCCCTTTGTAGTACAGGCTTCCCCCAAAAGGTGAGTACTTTAGCAACCCATCTGTATCAGTGTCCTAGGGCATTGTTGTGAGAGGCTGCCTTCAGCTCCAGTGGATACTTTTTTTGAAGACTTTTTCAGTGCGTTTGCCCATTTCATGATGGGTGATTTACAAGTACACCTGCTCACACTGCGCCGAGTGTTCAACAGTTTTTGACCAAAAACGGTATGACTCCCGTGCCCCACCCTCCCTCCCTATTCACTTGATTTTGCCCCCAGTGACTTTTTTTCTTTCCCTGGGTGGAAGAAGTTCTCCAAGAGAAACGTTTTGCTGATGTGGAAGGGATGAGACAAAAAAACAGCAGAAGCACTAAAAGGCATCAAAATTGACGAGTTCATACGCTGTTTTGAGCAGTGGAGAAAATGTCTTGATAGGTGCATTGCATCAAATGGAGAGTACTTTGATGGTGACTGAAGTCTAAACCTGTAAAAATAAATACACAATTTTTAAAAATAAATTCCAGTTTTTTTTTGGGGGGTCCCCCTTGTATATGGGTAGCTAGTGGCACAGGTATAAAACTGTTACTCCTTACCTGAAGGCTATTTGGAAAACTCCAAACCAGTCAATTACTTAGAATGAAGCAGTGTTTTCGTGTGGATTGCTAATTACTTAAAAATGCATTCTTCTTGATCAAACCCCCTAGAATTTCAAACTCACCTTTGTTTTCCATGTACATATAGGTCGTATAGATTATGTCTCCCTCCTCTGCCCACTGCCTGCTTTTTTATGAATTTCGTATGGGCTCTTGTCATTTGTTGTCACAGCTCAGGACTGAATTTTTAGATTTTTTAGTTTCGGATTTGTGGCAGCTACATTTATCCCCACTGATAACTTTAAAGAAATAAATGCTGGCGTGTTCAGAGGCAGAAACACACTGCACTGGTAGATAAGGGCTGCCTGATGCTGGGCTTGACCGGCTGCCACCAGCTCTGACACCCTCTGACCCTTGGCATTGAAAGAATGTAAATGAGTGGGAATCAAAGGCCCAGGTAGCTTCTGTTTGTTTTTGCAAGGGAGCCAGACCTGAGTGATTTGAGTGGATGCCAGAGTTATAATCGCAGAGCCAAAGAAAAGAACGAGGTTGGCAGGGAGGGGCCCAGGGATGCAGGAGGTATGCTTGCAGGGGAGTAGCGGGTGCTGGAAAATGAGGCTTTCATTCATTTCTGTGGGTAGAATTTGTAAGATTAACATGCTAATTTCTTTACTGAAGACAAGCAAGGGCTCAGGTCATTTATTAGGGCTCATAGAATGTCTATTTATAGACGTCAGAATAAAATTAAATGAACCATGAATGCTGACAGGCATCCAGCAAATTTAAGAAGATTTAAAAGCTAAATAAAGCAATGGAGCCTTCAGTTTTCTCCAGAGCCCCTTACAAGTTTTAACCGCGTTTCCTTTCGTCCCCCTTCATTTTACACGTCTCGTGCAGATTCTTTTAGCCTCAGCTTTTAGAATGCTAAAATGATTTAAAAGCTTGTTTTTAGAAAGAATTTCATCGTTAGTTAAACCTTTAGTTGATGATGGCTTTCTTTTTTAACCTACTGAAAAGTGGCAGATTTTTGTTTTTCTGAGTAGCTAGCCTTTCAATAGGGAAAAGTAGATTGTATTAGTTATCTATAGTTGCATAACACACTGCCCCAAGTGGGAGACTTAAAACACAAATATTTACTGTCTCCCATTGTCTGTGGGGTATGGCTTGGATAGATTTTTGTTTCAGGGCCTCTTACAAGGCTGCAATCAGTTAGCCAGGGCTGGGATCTTATGTGAAAGGTCAGCTGGGGAAGGGCCCACTTCCAAGCTCAGGTGGTTGTTGCATAATTCCATTTTTCAAGGGCTTTTGGATTGAGGCCTCAGTTCCTAGCTGCTTTGAAGGCTGCCCTCAATTCTTTATTATGTAGGCCTCCCCAACTTTGCAACTTGCCTCATCAAAGCCAGAAGGAGATAGAGTCAGCTATACAGCTATGTCATCACCTTTGCCATATTTTATTGGTTAGAAGCAGGTCACACAGCCAGCAACGCGAAAGGGGAGGAGATTGCACAGGGCATTAATACCAGAAGGGGACACCTTAGAATCCTCTGCCAAAGAGATGTAGGGCTCCACTCCAACGAGCGTTTAGGGTCTTGTGTTCTTCAGGGAAGGGACCTTGTCTTTTCTGAGTTAAACCATTTACAGAGCCTTTGCTAGGCAGTGGCCTGTACTTCCTGCTGAACTGGGTTCTGCAGCCCTGAGCCAGCACTATCAGGACATGACAAAGACACTCTGGAAATGAATACACAGAGAGAACCAGCTCCTCGAGCTATCTCAAGCAAGAACAAGCAAAGCCTCAGAGCTCTGTCAAAACAATGGCAGAAAGCACACCCTCCTCTTTTCATTTTCAAAGCTGTAACAGAAGGAAGAGAATGTATTCTGGTTCTGGAGATTCTCATTTTTTTCTCTCATTAATTTCCTGCTGGGTGCTCCAGCATAAGGTATCCAGAAAGCCTGCTTTGAATGGCAGGCCCTATGAATACAAATAAAAGAAAGGCATCATTTTTTCCCTTAAGGAACTTAACATCTTGTGGAAGAGATGCAGATGGAAGTGAGTGATTATGAAATGACATCAAAGGCCTATGAAAAAGTTATGCAGAAGGGACTGTGGGAACACAGAGACTGTAAACTTAATCCTAAAGTGTAGGTGAATGAACATTAGGTGACATTCAAGGAAGGCTTTCTGGAAGAGGTAAGGCTGAGCTGAATTAGTTAAGTTAACCTTTGAAGGAACGTGGGCAGGCTTTGTTGAGGGCGGGGCATCAGGTGTGAAGGCTCATAGGCAGGGGGAGATCTTAGGCAATTGCAAGTTGTTCGGTGTGGACAGCGCAGAGGGGCCCACTGGGAGGTGGTAAAGGATGCGGCTGGCAAGGTAGGCAGGAGTCTAATCATTATCAGAGTTCTTGGATACTGTTCCAAGGAGTTTGGACTTTACCTTGAAAGAACCAGGGGATAATTCAGCCGGATTTGTGTTTCAGAGAGGGGTGCTAGGAGATAAGAAGGCCAAGTGGAAGAGGTGATGGGGTCTAAAATACAATGAAGTCAGAACGGAGGGGAGAGGACATAGTCAAGAAACCCAGGAGGTGCACGGTCCTGGAGACATGGGGACTGAATTGGCTGCGGAGGGTGAGGCGGAGGGGGAAGTAAATCTGAGGATTTCTGACTTAGGTGACCGAGTGAGTGGTGGGGCGATTCCAAGCACTGGAAAAGCAATAGGTTTGCATTCAGTTTTGTAATTACTCATTTCAAGGGGCTTGTGGGACGTTCAGGCAGAGGTGAGCAGTGTTCCAGGATAGATTGGTTGGGCCCAGTGACTTAAATTTCAGCATTATCCACCTAGAAGTGATGGTTACAGCTGAGTGCATGGAGGAGATTACCAAGAGAGGAAATACAGGCCCAGAAGGGGAAAGATCAATTAAGGGGAAGAGGAAACAGTGAGAGGAGAGGAGAGGAGAGGAGA